>VOMN01113219.1:0-10962 GCA_014899125.1 Orchestia grillus | reverse complement strand
GTGATGAAAAGAGTGACGTACCTGGTGATGCAAAGAGTGACGTACCTGGTGATTCAAAGAGTTGCGTGCCTAGTGATGCATGCAAAGAGTGATGTACCAGGTGATGAAAAGAGTGACGCACCAAGGAATGCACAAAGTGCCCTGCTATACGATACAAAGGGTGACAGAATAATCCAGCTGTGCCTAAATTACCAGATAAGTGTTACACAATGTGTAGGAAAAATTGACGAGAGTTGGTTATTCACGATGAGATCTGCATCGATTATTCATTGCGAAATTTCCGTTTATGTTCTGTCTCTGGTGACCTGCCCCATCAGCACTCCCGGAATTACCCTCAAAAACACGTTTGAGCGAACAATCAATTGATAGTGCAGGTAAATCATCCGCAATCGGTCCAAGCAAGAAATGCTAACAGAACGTCGATGGAAATGATGAAAAACAGACTGGGTGCTTCACAGTGCAGCGGAAAGCCCCCCTCTGTTTTCAAGTGATCAAGTAAGCAAAGTAAACGAGATAAAATGCAACCTAAACGCACAAAATACGACAGGGTTTGTGAATCGAGAGAAATGAGCAGTTTTTGAGATTATCCACACATGTCCCGCGGTTATGTGGGTTTTCTTTTTTGTTACCGGCATCACAGTTTTTCTTATTCTCTGCTTATAAATTACTAATCATGAAAACCTGAGCAATGGAGATTAATTCCTTTGCATTTACTTGCCTGGTAATACTAGTTTAAAAGGAATATTTTACTTGCTTCAACTTTTTTCCATCCCAAGTCAATAATTATCCGTCCGCATTTTAGTTCAATTTGCACTCCAGTTAGAAGTCATCTTTAACGATTATTTCATTCAGGTTCAAATTGTTCCATTAAATCAGTGGCACACATACACGCAGATTTAGATTGTAATATAAGTATTGGAGATCAGAGTTCGGTATAATCTTCGGAAGCATGTATTACACATGAATATATCAACTCACCCGTTTCCCACTCAGAGGCAATCAAACACACTCAGCCTCCCGCCTTGATTGCGATTCCTCACATCCTCGCTATGCCATAACTTGGACGAGTTCCGATCCCGTAAATCGATTGTCGAGAATAGAGATCGTAAATTGGCGATTATGTGCGGAATGGCTGTGGATTAAAACTTTCTGGCAACATTCTTCCCTGAACTTGATGACGCGCGTTTCAATCTTGCTACAACTTTGAAGGAAGGGAACTCAACAACGCATAACGCGTCGCAGTTTTAATGAATTGGAGAACTTGAAACCATATTGCTTCAGTTTTGAGCAGATATCTAGGAAATGTCTCGATGGTTTACGTCCTACGTCAGTAACTCGTTTGATGAGGCTTATAAGGAAAAATCACGATTAAACTCATCGCTTAAGAATTTTTTTCATATTTTAATATAGTTAGCTTAGAGCAATGCCCTGGGAATACTGTTATATTTCTTACTATTCTAAAAAATCCAATTTGATTGCTTGTTGCAACGACAACAACGTACAAATTAGAAATTTTTTATGACCGTGAGCCAAGAGACTTCAAAGCGTACGACATCATCAGGTGCACTTCTCTTTCTATGGTAAATAAAATTTAGAGTAAATTTCCCTTGATGATTCTTACCGTTGGCTTGAAGGTTCGCAGCCCTTCATAAATTCAATTATTTGAGACACTAATCCATGTTTGGGCGTGTGCATTCATAGTCTTTTGGGTCTAGTTAACTCACAGCTGTGCCTGACCTCAGAGTGTCATTAAGAGACTTTAAGAAGTAGGCTTTAGATGAACTGATTTTTGAATAAAACATGTCCTACCTTCTTTTAAAAATTACAGTTTATCAAAATCAATTATAGTATTTTGGTTTACCATTGTACTACACCAATATTAGCGCCCATGAATGATTGTTAGTTCGAGTTATTTTACAATATTTTCTCATTTCTAACATTCTGCCATTATTTTCTCAGTTCTGTTTTATTCGAGAACATGGAATCAGCAACGAGTGTAATCTATCTTCTAATTAGGGGAGAAAATTCCCTACATCCTGCTACTTCTATGCATTATTTACGTAAGAAGTGATTCATTTTTCGTAGGGAATTCGAAAAGATAAAAGAGGACCGCTGAAATACTTTCCGTTTTATCCATTTAATTTCTGCTCGTTACATCAACCTCAGCTAAATCAGGACAAAGTATCATTCATAGCACTTTAATTAACACAGGAGACCTTGAGTTTGAACATCACAATCGCAGTCCCAGTGATGATGACACACGACACCAAATGATCGGGTGAGTCACTGGACTGTGCTCGGGTCGAGCTCGGCAGGTTAACTCAGGTGTGCGGCACACACCTGTCTGCTGAAGCAGGTGGGGCACAGTCAGGGAGGAGGGAGGGGGGTGTATAATAGTGTGTCTTGACCTCATTACCCTCTCTTTTGCGATGCTTCATCCCCACTCTTCGTCTAGTCTGTCCCGCCAACTTCATTGCTCTCCCTCTGTTGGTGTTACATCCCCACTCTTCGTCTAGTGACTCTAGCTGTGCTGTTGACCTGACCACTCCGACTGTTACTACTCTGACTCCTTACTTTCGAGTCGGTAAATATTTCATCCACACCTTTCGTCTAATCCAGTGGTTCTTCACCTGAAATCCTCAGTTCTCTAGAGGGCCATGAAGTTGCTTCAGGGAGACAACAGAGTCCCGAAATCCCTTCATTCATTAGAGTAGCTCTCACACGTAAGGTATGTATAGACCTTAGTCCTACAAACATCAATCATATGAATATCGTAATTTGTTAACTGTCACTGGACCGAGGACTACGCACGAATTGCTAATAGATGTCCACACTAAAAATCTTACTATTCGCGTAAAACTGTTATTGGTCTGTCTGTTTCAGGGATGGACGCTTAATTCTTGGGCCTGAAATTTTTTGCCTCGGTGTAAACGTCCTCAGTGTGATCCCTCAACACGCCCCCACCCCTGATAGTGCAATCCCTTATCGGAATTCCGTGCAGGTTTCACAGTTACAAAGTGCTCTTTGGACGGATGAGCATTCCACGTTCACAGAAGTATATTGATTTAAACTTTGATCTTTCCGGATGAAAAACAAAGAAGGTTTCGAGGTATGAAGGGTTCTAAATAGCAAGTTGACACATGCAGAAAACTGGAGAGCAGATAAAATTTTCCTTGTGAGTTTAATTTCATGATGGGAAAAGAGAGATTACCCAGAAATTTAGTAAAATTTGTTGTACAGTTAGTAACATTTCCTACGCTAGTATCGACAAACTTTGAGTTTGAGGCAAGAGAGAGCGTTTCATATCTCAACATTAAGTAAAATTTGGTGCAATAATAGTCCCAAAAACCTGTCATGTATTTTATTAGATTAGATTAACCTGACAAAATTTCGTTAATCAAGTTTAAAATGAAGTTTTATTAAGACACAAAAATAAATTCTATTTCACTTGTAATATAAATTCTCTGTTCGAACCTTGCTCAATGCCCTTCAACTAAATAATTCAATTTTAGTTGAAGACAATGCCTTTTAACGCATAATACGAATTCGTCAAATCAGATTAAGTGCCCCGATTATTACCTCTCAAATCAAAATGGTTGTATAAAATTCAGAGTTCCAAAGAGAAAATAAGGGAGAAAAATTGAAGCCTTAACATACAGCAGCTTCTAGGCCACCCCTCACTCAGACAGCAGCAAAAGACATGACATCGGGCTGCTGGTGATAGATGATACAGGTTGGCGTGGAAGGGAAATGCAGTTTTTTTTTTTTTCGGTAATGAGAAATAAATTAAAAAAATAATAAGCATTGCACTTAGAGTTTTGGTTTACTCTTAGTGTTCATTTGCCTGAATCAATATAAGTCAAAAAAAGAACAATTCGCAGAAAAAAATAAAATTGATAAATTAATTAGCCGGGATACATTCCTTACAATTTCAAGTGAATAATTTCTGCTTCTTCCCTGGATATTGAAATCACAAGAGCGAAAGTATATAGCCAAACTTGAAGGTACTTTGCAGTTGCTTCGTTAAAACCCCGAGTCATCATTGACATAAGGTCAAAAATATTTCTTGTAATTTATAATTCATGAACATTCCGTTGATTCATCAAGTACCACTCTTTCTGCGCTAATTTTTTTGCAGAAAACGATTACTCGACACCTGACCGTTACACTTCATAAGAACAAATCACGTTTAAGCTAAAATGAGCAGCCAAAAACTGGAACCATGTGACCATTTCCCCGAATCAGAGTTTCCGACGTTCAGTCACAAGTTAAAGTGGCCGGATTTAACTTCAGGTTTATAAATAGAGCAAATAATGTTCCATAAGCCCAAGCATTAAATCAGGTGATCGCTCTACCAGTGCTCCTAACAATAATCTTCCAAAGAATAACTAGAGTTTGAAATTGAAAGCAATGAAAGCTACTACTCTAAAAAGCATTTAGTATAGAGACCTACGATTAGAAAAAGTTACAGGTCTGAAAGACACTATTATCCATAGAAGAAAACAAAATATCCCTCTTCACTCACGAATGCAGGCGTTCAAAAATTGGGCCAAGAAAGCTTAAGCAAAAACAAAAAAATATTGAAGATTTTTCTTCAATCCAACTTTATTATAATAGCCAACTTTATTATAATTGCTTGCTTGGGCTGTTCATCCGTCTCTTTGTGACGCTCTTAAATTTAGATAGGAGAGAATTCCCGGGTCCTGATTCCTAAACTAAATAGCGAGACTGTCAGATAAGGCAGTCCGTATCAGTGATACTGAAAATAACAATATTTGATATCAGAGTTACTGTAAATTAAAGGGCATCTTAAGAAATTAGCATTATTTGTCTCGCTATTTTCGGCGGGGCGCGTCTACCAGTTGAATGAACAATGTTTCATTTCCAAGATTATTACCGTCTTATCATACAGGGTGCCCCAAAAGTAAGGTACCCTCTAATGAAATTGTGTCCTAAACATTTTTTAACGTATCAGTGCTACCGATATCCGCCTTAACTTTGGGCCACCCTGTATAACCAGTGGACGCACCCCGCCAAAAATGGCGGGACCAATGATATTAACTTCTAAAGATGCCCTCTGATTTACGGTGACTCTAACATAAAACAATTTTATTTTCAGTATGCGGACAGCTTTAGCTGACAAACTCGCTATTAGTTTAGGAATACGGGCCCGGGAATTTTCTCCTATCTAAATCCTCAAGAGCGTGATACAAAGACGGACGGACAGACGGGCGGACAGACAGAAGGACCAGTCAACCAACCACGCAAGGGCTGTTATTATATAATTAAGTGCATAAAATTCTCCACAAATTTAATGTGTTCCATGAGATTTCCATTGTAATAACACAGGAAAAATTGCGCTGAAAAAATATAGAAATTTATTTATCTATACCGGGTGGCCCATAAGTAAGGTACCCTTACCCACGACGGTAGCACTGATACACTGAAAAAGCTCTGCACTCAGGCCACAATGACTGCTACGGTCGTGGGTAAGGGTGCTTTACTTATGGGCCACCCTGTATATTTAAGAAGACACCTAGCGTTTTATTATAGTGTTGATAAATCATCTTAGAAAATGACTGTCAGAAAAAAGAACACACATTGATGAAGCAGGAAAAGAAGCAGGATTGGAGGATCAGCGTTAGAGCTGCATCTAGCTTTTCAGTTAAATATAGCTGTAATCTTGTTGTAAAAAGAATTTTGGTGTTGAAGGGATAGGTGCAGTTAGTTTAACTCTGAAATGTCAGCCCTACGCTGTTGACATTTCTACCAGAGTACGCTACATGATAAAGTGCCATGTCAACGTTGCTCTCCACCATGTACCTCAGCTCGCACACCTGCATGAAGTTGTGGCGAGTGCGCAGTGTGTCATCACGGTCTCCAGTCGTGCACAGAAATGACCTCCCACCTGAACCAATACTTTTCGAGACGACAAGTGAAGTAGAGTGGCGTGTGAGGTACACACACACTTAGTACTTCTGTTGTCCACACACACCAACGAATGGAAGAAGGAATATTCGTTTAAAACATGAGCTGTTTTGAGCATTGGTTATCAAAATTATGAGTCCTATATAATGGCACAATGTTCCTTTCCTATAACTAGCTAAAATTCTAATACGTTGGTATGTATGTACCCGAAGAAGTACTGAGTCGAAAGAACTGTCCAGACCTGAGGTACGTAGACTAACTAGAACCAGAAGCCTCACTAAACTGAAGTAGAAGAAGAAAGAGAATTTCTGTACCTCGAGAGTGCACCATTAAGTACGCTACATAGTTCACTTACTTATACTAGAGAGTACCTTAGAGCTGCTCCAAAAATAAGTATTGATGCACATACATTTCTAAGTTCAACAGCAGGCTCACACGAGCGTCCAAGCCTGCATTCATCTGTACAATATGCCAACAGTCTTTCTCTTCACACCTACAGACTTCCAGCGGAATAGGTTTCATTTACACATAATAATTGCGTCCGATATGAAAGTTTGATTTTGTACTTCTTCATTTTTCATAGGAGACCGAATTAGGAGCCCAAAGGGTTATTTTGTCCGTACACGTAGGGAAGAGGCTATATCTTGTGCCCTATGCATTTCAGATTTAGTGTTGTTTTTAGCCTTTTTCTACAGACTTTTTAGGAAATTGCTACTATCTCTGAACTACGAGCAATAGTTTCCTGAAACACGAAACAACTTCAGAGACGGCTAAAATGAACTCTAGGTCCGATGCACATAGGGTCCATGGTACAACAGTTCCCTTACAATATAAAGCATTAGAACTTTCAGCACGCATTTTGCCGAAATTCAGTTGCTCAGACATGATGCGGCAACGTAGTTTTGTGGTGCGTCGAAGAACATAGAGGACTGGAAACAATAACCTTATCTGACGCATAAAGAAGCTAGCCAGGAACATGTACAAGTGCACGTCATTTTCAATCGATGTGGCTCCTGGACTCAACTTTAGAATATCTTTGTTCAATGGAGGCAGGTGTGCGTCCAAAACGGGTGGCGAGTGATGTCGCAAGAGTGCGCCATAGCTCGGTAGCTGTTGTCTCATACGAGGTGCAGCAGCCCTTCTCCCTCATCAGGACTGAGCTAAAAGAGGGTCTGGACCACGTCATGGATTTTAAAAGCTGCGTCCAGCTCTATGGTCTCTTGTTAACTCTTCGTTCATTGTCCGGTCGGCACGCTACCCAGTCTGATTCGTTCCCCCGGGTGTCCATAATTATCAATAATTTTAACAACCCATCTGCGTTGACCTATTATTTTGTATATTTATCGACGGAGAGGCGAAAAAGTTAGACGGGATTTAGGCTCTACAACTGAAGCGCTAGTAACCCTTTCAATGCTATATATACTACAGCTATAACTTCCTTCACAGTCGTAGGACACTGAAGTATCTTACCAGCACGCCGTTACGAGCTCGTGTGGGAATCTCATTTGTGTCTGGTAAAACTTTACTCTAATGATGGTAGAGAATTTCACAAGTATAAATGTATTGAGGCACTTTTTCTCCATGTATTTGGTATTAAAGTAAGGTTTCCAAATGTTATTAATCGTCAGCAGTGAAAGACATGTCGGCCATGGAGTTAGCATACATTGTTCACGTATGCAAGTGTGTCTGTGTGCCCCACATATGTGTGTAGAGTACAGATTTACCGCACGGACAATAACTGATAATGTACCATTGCATTCGAAATCATACTCAGGTATTCAGAATAGCGCTTCCAATGAAACAACAAATTCACTTATTTTCTACAAATTTTCTAAACTTTAAGGATCAAAACGACTAAATTTATGACCGCACTAATATTACTGTCCTAAATTGGAGCGTCATGAGGTTTTTGGTACTGCAATAACCCTTATGATTACATAAAAAAACACTCATGTGAATAATTCTAGGTACATTTATTTCGTATCACACGCATGGCAGAGCGTTGAAAGCTATCTTACAGCAACTAAGGCTGAAATTTCTGCTCCTTATTCCAATAAATGAAGGGGAGCTGAAATGGCCGCGTCTTTCATTTTACCTCAGACACGTAAGTCCTGAGGTGTCATTCTAGCAACTGGACTCAAAAGGTTGATTAAAGAAACACGAGTGACTCACATCCGTTACGTGTCACACCGCAATTGTCCTTTCAAATTTCGTTGCCAGTAGGTAGCATGGTTCTCTGGTGCAGCGCGCAATTTGTGAGTCAGTTTTGCACCGCCAAATTTAGTTTTTAAATGAACGATAACATAATTCTATTATTTTCAATTTGAAGCAACACATGGCAAAAATAACATCGGTTAGGCATGGAAAGAGGTGTAACAGCACAATCCAATTGTTAATGATGCGAACACGCCCGCAGTTCTCGCAACGAACTCACGCAAAACACTAGCAGGGCGTGAGCCAGGGGCCGCAGGCTGACCTGCTGGCACCAGGGGTCCGGCTTGCACAGGTGTGCTGCTCACACCTGCCTCATTGGGGGCGTGTGGGGATGAGGAAGTGAGGAGGTTATAGGGTTGGGGGGATTATTGCTCTCATTATTACACGCCGTAAGCGATAGCAGGGATGTGGTGACGAGCGCGACACGTGCCAGCCAGCTTCCATGGCTGGTCAAGGTTGTCTCCCGCGACGACAATTTAGGACCGAAAAGTACATTGTTCCTGGAATATTTGAGCTGGGCCACAAAAAAGTACAATACTTCATGATCGTCAAGCAAACGCATGACGTAACACTGTTGAAATAATGAGAACTTTTAAGGGATTACTCTGGTTTCGAAAAGCTCCTAAAAAAAGCTATACTCGTAAACAAGCAGAGTGTGCCGCGCCAGGACTACACCATTGCATTTGAAAACAAAATATTGAGCTAACCTGTGGACAGAGGTGGGCAGCGATACTTTGAAATGTAGCGGCCGCTTCATTTCAAAGTAGCGCTGCCCAGCTCTGCCTGTGGACTTGATTACCTTTAGTTGTACGCCATAAACGTAGTTGAGTCGCTCATTGAATATGGTGTATGTTATGAGATATCTTCATCGATGTACAGTAATTCATTTTTTAGGATCGGAAAGACTAAAATAACAAAAACTAGCTGCCATAAACCGTGCCTAAATTTTTTGACAAAGTAGCAGTTTCTTCTAACACGGTAAACGTGCATTCACATTCACTAATAACCGTAAGTATATTGATAGCAGCAGAAAATGACGCAAAGCTGCACAAAATAGCCCTCGTTAATTACCTGAACTTGATGGCGCACTCGCGCTCCACGTGCCCTTGTCATCTCCCGTCTGCTGTCAGCGAGGGGCTTATTGAAACAAAGTAAAAACTGCTGAACGCTTATTACCGCTATTGCTTATTCCATTTTAAAACCAGTAAATTAATTTTTTTTTCAGAGAACTCCAGAAGGAGAAGAGTCATCGGGCGGAAAGCCAGCTTATTATATATATTATCTTCCTGCTCGCTCTCGGGCTTAGCTTGGGTTCTTCATCCCTTACCATCAACAGAAGATGGCTCAAAGCAAAAAGAAAGGCTCCTTATAGTCATAAATTAATTTTAAATCTTTTGTTTGTATGATGGAATTAACTCCAACACTTGAACAAAGCGTACATCTTTTCTTTTTTCATTATACATTCCTAGAAATTTACGCGAGTTGAGTCATTTCGTCCACAACATGTCTTTTGCAAATTACCCATTTTCTACTCTTAAAGCGTAATTATTTACTTGTACTCATGTTCTTAGAAGTGATAATGATTCAATGTTTAAGATATCTGATAAACAGAAATGCTACATTTTTTATAGAAATTATTTTCCAAAGTTCATCAGATATTCTTTTTTTTTGTTTCGTGAGCGAGATCATTGGTCAATTTAATCATTCTGTCGGCCAGAACAATACATATTATATGAAGTAGTTCCTTGCCATAACTACAAACACGCGAGAAAAGAGAGATCGTATTCTGCAAAAATATGGGGTTTTCCCAAGCGTCACATTGCTGCAACGTACGATAAGCAGTTGTATGTAATGACTTTGAGAGACATCGTACACAGCAATTAGATATCCGTCGGCTTACTTTCTCTTCTGTTTTCCGGGGTAATTTCCGCTCAGGGAGAAGTTATTTGTCATCGGCATCAATGTTATGTAGTTCACGGTCGCGCAAAGGACGTGGCACTCTCACTTTCAATTTTTGTACAGAATCGAACACCGTCGATTGATAACTGCCATCAGCAATCTGCTACTCGAAATGCTCGTATTTTCTTCCTAATTGTGCTATCCTGAAAAATTTTGATAATTTTAAACTTTATGCAAGAAACTTGAAACATTTTCACTACCCTTTGAAGTAGCTCGTATATCTTGCGGGCTTCTCGTTTTTTTCCTTACGCTTCGATGCTCGGACTTAATTACTTATGTGAATCATCTACGTACCAGAACTCATCCACAGCGTAACCTTCAAGCTTACAGAAAATTCGAACTTTTGCAGTTTGCTGGCAGACTAAAAAACATACAAATGTTTTTCTCTCATATCTATGGGTTCCTACAGTGTACTACAGTATATGAGCAACAATTATCCAAGTTACAAACAAATCTGCACAAATGAATCGAAGCTTCAGAAGTAGATTGTGCATGCACAATATATTTAAAGCCTACCCAAAGAGTGTATACATTAAAATTTCAACCTGGGCACTCAATCTATCAAGCCGTGCCTTATGCAATATACAAAACTCAAATGCTTATCAATGAAAATACGCTAGAAGGAGATATAGTTATCCTCACCGACTATAAGTTTGCAGTTAGTGCTCTGATTGGGGAAAACCATATACAGCCGCAGAAAAACGATTAAATTCCTTCTTATGCAGCTGCAACAACAACACAAATGTAGAGCTGCAGTGGGTTAAAACTGTAGCATGCACACTGCATCGTTAAATGAGAATTAAATACCAAAATGTGCTTACAAATTAAGTATTGAGTTTTCAAGTACAACTCACCGGCGAA
>VOMN01113216.1:0-12523 GCA_014899125.1 Orchestia grillus | reverse complement strand
GCCCCCTCCAGCCACACTGCCCCTCCAGCCACACTGCCCCTCCAGCCACACTGCCCCTCCAGCCACACGGCCCCTCCAGCCACACGGCCCCTCCAGCCACACGGCCAATCCAGCCACACGGCCCCCCAGCCACACGGCCCCTCCAGCCACACGGCCCCACAGACCAGAGAGCCGTCATGGCGGAGGGTGAGAGGAGGGAGAAGACGGGCTGTGCGAGGGTGGCGGTGATGAGGCCGAGCTGGACGGCGGTGTTGACCTTGCTGACGGTGGTGGGGGACAGCTGCACCGTCGCATGCGTCGCGTCGAAGTACCTCAGCACCGTCCGCTGGGGAGGAGGGGAGGCGTCACGGATGGTGGTCATGTAAAGGATGCAATTCGTGTGAATTTGGGTCTGTAGATAAGGATCCAAGACAGTGAATGTGAATATAAAGTAAATAATAGCTGCCTATCGTTCAAAACTGTGAATGTAAGGAAGGGGGAAAATAAGTGTCAAAGCAGAGTTTGTGAATCAAAATTAAGTAAATGAAATCAAAAGTGCGCCCTGTATAAATAACAGTCAGCATATTAAGTTCATAAGTGGCTCGGAAATGTGGCTTGGAAGAGTCACAGGCTGTCCCGAGCAGGAGGAGGAGACTGGGGCGGTTTGGCCACACAGTGAGGTTGGTGGATGGAACCATGTTGAGAGACGTGGACCGTTGGAGGCCAAGGGGAAGGGCTAAAATGTGGTGGAAGAATGGGATAGCAGAAGATCTACGGGCGATGAACATCAGTGAGGAACAAGGGGGGAATATGGAGTTGTGGAGGGCTGCTGTAGCCCGTCCAACCCAACAGAGTGGGGAACCACCGTTAAACGAATATGATTTGTTTTCAATCCATCCTGCTGTCAAACGGTCAGTAAGCACTGAATTAGCATTGATGAAAAAAGTAAGAAGAGCATAGAAAGACGAATTTCTGAAACATTTGTGATAAAATGGGTAACTAGATGTGAAGAAACATTTATTTATTACAAGAAATTCAAGATTAACACCGCACCACAACCCAATAAGGATGACAGGCAAGACTCCAGAGAGCCACTGCTCGGGGGCCAAAGTGAGCAGCCGGGGGGCACACAACACCAAGAGCACCAGGAGGAATGGAAGGGCACAAAGAGGTACACAATCCCACCACCGCGCAGGAGACTCACAGGGGAGGGCAGGCTCATGTACCGCACGTAGGAGGCCGCTGCAATGATGGCCAGGTCACGGTAGATGATCATCCCAGTCAAGGGGACTGCACAAACATCCTCTGATTACATTCCTCTCTTGACACATTGTGCTCCTCAAGCCAATTATCCTCGTCTCGTGTCAAATTCTATTCCTCTCAGCAATTACATTCATCCCGTTCCAAAGTTTGTTTCTCCCTTGCCAAATTCTATTCCTCTTGCCAATCACATTTCCCTTGCCAATCATATTTCTCTTGCCAATCATAGTTCTCTTGCCAATCATATTTCTCTTGCCAATCATATTTCTCTTGCCAATCATATTCCTTTTTCCAATTATATTCCTCCTGCTAAGTATGCTCCTCCCTTGCCCTCATCAACGAAGTCAATTGCACTGCTTTCCTCTGAAGTTCATGTAATTCTTTCTTGAAGACACCCACCTCTCAAGCTTACTTCAAAGTTCGATGAAACTTATTCCAAATTGTATCAACTTTGTGTACACATATAATAGTTCTTTCCATTCAATGATGACTCGATTGATAAATCACTCAACTCGCATGCTCATGGTAAAATATTTACTGATAAGTGAAAACGAGTGTGTATTATAGCATATTATTCATTTCAACATTGTTAATGATTTCATAAACTAAAACTTTTAATACACAAATTCTTGAATTTCTTCAAATTTTTGTCTCTCCATGAACCAATTAACTTCATGTATATCCTAAGCAATCAAAACAGCCCAGGTCTGGTGCTTCCTCAGAAATGACCATCACATGGAATGAACATACGACACTAGTGAGCTTCAACGCATCTCAGCAATACTGAATTCCACTGTGGTCAGCACTGTTAGCAATTCATGCTGGCTGAACTCTAAGGTCAGCAAGGAAATGGCAGGAAAATGCAACATAAAATATGTGAAGGCATAACAGGGAACAGCAACACTCACTAGGAATGAGGCCATTGTAAGTGAGGGACAAGAAGACAACAGCCACGAGCACTTTGTCTGCCAGTGGGTCCAGGAAGCTGCCCAGCTTAGACGCTTGGCTGGGAAACACACGAGCAATCCAGCCATCCATCTAAACAATCAAAAATGATGTCGTAGGTAACTTTATAATTATTCAATTTTACAACACAAACATAGAATTAGGACACAACTGATGCAAAATGAATTAATTTTCACTTAGAACCTATTGAGTTAAGCAGTAAATAATTAGACAATTTTGAATGCCCACAGATGACCAACATCCATCTAAAAATGAAATTTCTATTTACATGTTTTATTCAGCTTCAACTGTCAAGTCCATTGAGTAAATTCATCAGATAAATAACTAAAAGATAAAAATAAATGGATATCACCACTCACCAAGTCAGTGACTCCAGCAAACAAAAAAAGACCCAGAGCAAGGTCATAAGACCCCGAGACCACCAGGTGGCAGAGAAACGGGGCAGCCACAATGCGGGAGATGCACAGCAAGTTTGGCACAGTCATGATGTTCTCCCTCTGCAAATGAAGACCATACATTAAATACAGAACTGCAGACACTGCCTCTTTTTTTTCACATGAAGAATATAGACACTATCTCATTTTAATATCTAAAGAGCATAGACACTACCAATCAGTTATTTGAAGGAGGGGAGGAACAACTAGCCAACTCATTGTGTGAAAGCTTCTCTCTTATTGAGGGTAAGAACAACGAATTTTGTACACAATAAAGTAATAATTACAAAAGAGCAAAATTTGATATCCGGGAATGAATTTCCTTAATGAGCATGAGCCCATGGTTAGTTTACTGAGAACTTAAAATTCTCATCACACAAAACCTTGACCAAAATTTACAAATCAATAAGGGCATTTCTTGTATTGAAGCACATTAAGGTTTCACAGCAGTAATTAATGAACAACATTCAATTGTGAAACAATAAAATATAACACAAATAATTACTTATAAACATACAAAGACTGAACACCAAGATACAATGTGCACACATATCTCACGGTATAGTAATTCCCTCATAGGCTATGAAATATTTCTCACAATGGTAGCATTATATTAAAAAATGAAGAGGATAGTTTATATAAGAAAATCTAGTGCAACACTTGAATAAAAAGAAAACTCTACCATTAAATCAAATATCAGAACAAGCAATGAAGACAAGTTTTATAACAATTATTCAAGGTGCATTAGTTAACTTTTCAGCAAGATGAAAATTTTAAGGATATAATAATTATTTAGAAAATCACCCACCTCAATTATTTCATCCATTTTTTCTCTTACTCGAGCCTTAGTATCTTGAATATCTTCCATAAGATTTTGCTTAGCCCCTTCCAATTTGTGTTTGGCTTTTTCAAACTTAGTTTTGGTCTCGAGCAGTTTTTTATTGGGAGCCAACCTCCAGTCAACAGCCGTCTCTGAGCTGCGACTGGTTTGGCCAAACTGCCTACAGAGGAGCTTCCACTCGGACGAGTGAGGTAAGCTGGCGTGAGTGGCAAAAGCCCCACCAAATTGTGATCCCATGAATAAAGGTAAGACTATAGGGGTTGAAGGGACGTATGTTCTGGGAGCTGGAGCTGACATTCCATCTCTACAGGTATCATGAGTGCTACTCCAGAGGTGGAAGTAATTTTTATGATTTGTAAAAACAAATGAATTTTTGTCGATGCTTTGAAAAATTCCATGATTTCTTAGATCCAATGATATCCAAGAAGCTGCAGCTGCAGCACTAGAGCAGAAATCATATTTTTTTTGCTGTACTAAAGCAGCTCTCTTATACAGCTGACTAAATAATTTGTTTCTTCCCATATTATTGTGTTGACTAATAAATCAACCTGGAATAAAAATTGCACTGGTCATTTAAAGAAACTTTCACAATACAGTAAATTATCAGTGTAGATCAACAATGAGATAATTATTCAACCATGAAAGGAATAAATACTCAGCTATTTAATATCACATCATTTAAAGGATGTACTATCAAATCTTCCAACTTAGAAAAAAATGCAAATTTTGCAGCAGTTCATTATCTAATCTTTATTTAAAATTGGTAAAAATTTTAATCTAGCAATAAAGTATATAGTACAAGACAATTAATACCATATTAGTTCAATTACACATAATTTATAAAACAGAACATTGTATACAAAAGAAATAACAAAACATTTGCACCACTGTAAAAAGTAAACATTTTCAATAAAAATTGTGATTCTCTGAACATTTTAGCAGAACTCTAATGCATAATGGCATATGTCAAACTGGATAATTTAAATGAATTTGTCATTCTGACATATTCTTACTGTTACAATTACCTGAATATAATTCCATCAAAACTCAATTTCAATAGTGATATCCATATATACATCTCTTATGTGTGTAGTCGTGTACATAATGTACAGTTTCATTTAGTATATTCTTTAAATAATGATGTGCAAAATGTATGTAACTAGCTACCTTTCAAGAAACATTTTCTTGTAAATATTTATACAGAGCTTAGATTGAGTAAATATGTTGATATCTGCGATACCTGACAATGTTAGTTTTGTCACAAATTTTTATGAAATTAATAAAATCTAATGAATAAAGGAAATGGAACATAACCTGGAAAATAAGTAAAAAATAACTTAAAGGTTAATAAAGGAATTACTCTTTATTGTCCCTCCATTCTCCAGTCATCTATATATGCATACGCATGCATACAATTATAATTCTGATATCATATAAGGCATCAGGTGTAGTATTTGCATTTAATAATAATATTTGATGCTGCTTCAGCTACCAAATGCCAATTAAGCTCTTCAAAGAAAAGGAAAATCATTGATTTACAATATCATTGGCAGCCTTGTATTGCAATTTAAATGGGCAGGGGCTTAGAGGCCAAGACATGTCCACAAGCAAGCATCATATCTTCACAACCCCAGCAAAATATATAAGCAATTTAAGTCAAAAGTAATGTATTATAAATTCAGTTTTGATTTTTGCTTAGGATTTATTAGCTCTATAATTTTAGTCTTATAAGCTTTCAGTCTTCTCTGCATCTGCAAGTTTGATACTTTGTTAGTTGTCACAAGCCCAGACAGCAATATTTCCATAACAATGGCTACCTATGATCAAGTTGAAGTGATGAGCTTGAATATAAACTTGAGCTATATTACAGTCAATAAATTTACACCGGCAAATATGCATTATACATATACATTGAATTTCTACTACAGTCTCTGTTAATTAGATCTGTCAAAAAAAGAATTCAGGTCATCCTTGATCATATGCAACAATCAACCAAGAGAGTGTCACTAGAGAAGCCAATTCATCATAAAACATACCATCACATGTGGAAAGTTAACACCATTTACTCCAACATGCCAAACATTCTTACTGCCATCCAATCCATGCTTTTAATAAGAAATTCTTCTCCACAAAAAATATGAACTGCAAATAAGGGGCAGGCAAACATCACCTTGAGCTTTATAGTATTACAACCCATAAATTCTCCCTAGCAATCACACATTCAGTAAACAAGATCTTGACCTCCTCACTTCTCTAGTTGCAATTAACAGAAGCTTCCAAGGCCAGCCATGCAGGCTGGCAGCCCAAGTCGGTGCCGGGAATCTCTTCTGCTCACAACTACCTGGAGGATAAAAAATATTAGTCTCAGAGCATAACTTCTTTACTGGTGGGTTACTAATTTATTCTTAATCTTATATACTTCACCTCTCCTACCCACGTGAAATATTCAGGAGCACTAGTTACAGATCTCGGAAAAGCAATACTGTATCAAGTTTAAATTACATTACCTACCTAAGAACAAGTTCCAGCCTCCAGGGTTAAGCACAAAAGAATATACAAAGTTCTTTATGATGAAAAAAAGTTATTATAATGTCTCCTAAAAAAACAGCATATAGGGATTCGACTAAAGTACGTGGCTTTGCACAATATTTCCTACAGAGGAAAGAGTACATAGAGATTATTCGGCAAACGGGCTTGTCAAAATGTGAATACCTTTCAAGACCGTAAGCAGAATTAGCAGATTGGGTCCGGCTTCCGTTAGATTAGAAAATTATTCTTTTACCAATATCAAGACAAAAGATTATTGCCGAGCTTTTATATTTCCCATGCATACAATGATTTGCGATAATAACGCGGTATATTTTTCAATCAAATATATACTTTACCCATTGTTCAAAACTCTTCTGTTTTTTCTGCCGTGAAATCATTTATGGTAACTGTGACAATTACGTATAATATCATTAAACACTTTTTGTAAAGCGTATTTCGGCATTATAACGTATCCTACAATGAAATTGTTAATGTAGCCAAATACCGTAGATAGGCTAGTCAATGCAATGCACAGGACAACTTTTGATTCATTTTTACATTCCGACCTCCTTCACAGAAACGTATGGCATGTTACTCTTATAATGTACTTTTAACCGTTAACTACGAATATGAACATGGCACCGGGGATGAATTCATATATTTTAAAATATTCTTATTTTTGGGTGACTCTTATCTGCTGAGATCGTGTTACTAAATTCATACATAAAAACTATCCAAACCTTGCCTAATCTAACCTAACTTAACATTGATTAATATAATTAACCTTTTTTAATAACAATTTCAGAATGCAAAAAAGCCAAGAAATGTAGCAAAGTATTGCCAGAATTTCTGTATTGGGATCCTATTGTAAAAATTAACCCATTTATTTGATAGCAGAAAGTCAAGATTTCATGAAGATTGGCGTAAGAATAATATCACATTAAAGAACAAAATATTTTGTCCTCAGGTATGTTTGATATCAGTATAGAAAACAAATATATATTGTTACACATAGTAACAATTTTAAAAACTGTTACTTAAATTTAGTTACTAGATTTTTAATGGACAAGTAAAATTTGTATCATAAATTATTGCTAAATGAGAAAATTATTATTCAACAGTCTTGAGCTCTTTAAAACCAATGAAAAGTATGTGTAAACCTTTCATGGTGAAATTTATAATTTTATCAAAATATTTGCATTAAGATTAACTGTTTACGAATGTGTTTATTTCAGATAAAAGTTTACAGGCATGCGTTTTTTTTATAATGTTATCTAGAATAACTACAGAGACATGGTCAAGAGTTTTTCACTATCATCTTGCACTTACACAGATAAACTTCTTGTACAGAAAAATAGGGGACGTTCGGGGCTAATGATTAGTGTAAATTAAATAAATTCAGGTGTACTTTATAACTTCCCAAAAATTATCTTCGAATATCGAAGTTTTTTTTAATCATGTAGACGATGATTGGTGTTCATCTGATTGTACTAAGTACACGTCTGAAAAAATCTGCTCAAATATGTTTAGCGATATTAGCCCACAAATTTTGTTTCTTGTTTTGTTCAGTTCTGTGGTAAAGTATCATAGCTACGAAAGATGATATTACAAGTCATATTCTAACTGAGATCACTGAATTGTGAATAAATGAATTCGTAAGAAGGTTGTGTGTTCTGGATAACTGACAAAAGTAAGAAGTAATAAGAAAACGAGATAACCCTTTTATTTAATATTTCAAATTCTTTAATTCAAAAATAAAATTGAACTTAAAATTATGTCTCCTGCTGAAGACTAGGTCATCAGGCACTGCCCGATTTAACGGACTGTTAATAATTGTCTACTTTTAATAAAGTTTTGTTGTAGGCCCGAGATTATATTTAAAAGTTGTTCTATATAAAATATTTTATATTGTTTCATGGTATTATTCTGTATACGAATACGGGCGCATTGACAAAAATGGTGGGATATATCATACCATAGTTCATTCTTAAAATGAGTGAATTTTTTCTATGAAGCTGCTCCGCATCATGCCTTTGAAGTTAACTATTTATAAACAAACTATGTTAACAAAAATAATGGAATGCCGTATATTATTAAATAAACGATTTAACTTCCCACAATTAACATTGTTTTACAGCCCGATATTCAGTATCCTGCCTGCGACGCTGCCGTACATCAGCGCCGCTCGCAGTAATGTTCTCTGAGGGGCACGTGAAAAGTGTTGTGGACGAAGGATTATGAATACATTATTATATGACTGCTATGCTTACGGCACATAATGCAAATGCGTATGTTATCAGGCTGATCGACGCGTCTTCACAATTATCCATCATAAAAGATATCGTCTGCTAAAGTTGTAATAAAATAATAGAAATCAACGGACGCAGGAGGCGGGTAAACTGCAGGTCGCATGCGACTTGTTTCTTATGAAATTGCTCGCTCTGAATTATGTTTTAGAATGATTTTTCTAACCATGCTGTCTATATGCGGTATTATCTGAGAGCGCACTACTCAATTTTAAGACATGTCCTTCTGCTTCGCATGGTTTACTGAACTTAAAATTATCACCCGCCAAATTTGAATTGTGTATTTGATCTCCCGTATCTTAAGCTATGCCGATCCCCTTGAAAATGTGCGTTACTTTTCACAACCTGAAATCTTCAGTTAACAATAGAATATCTTCATGATGGCTTTCAGACTTACTATTCTTTGGCGCCGAAGCAACAATTCTGTAGTTCGTTAAGAATGTAGGATTATGGATGAAAGGTTTAAATTTCTTGATATTATAAACATCTTTATCAGCCAATGAAAAAGGTAAAATAATGTGAGATTTTCATTGTTTTGGAAGATACTAGACAATATATTCCAAAATGTACGTGCAAAGTCTTTTGAATTTCAGGGGATAAACAAATTTCAAAGTTTGTATCTATTTTGCATGTATAATACGATCAAAAACTACAAACGCATCTCAATATCATTTAGAGTTCATTTTTCCTGCTCTCAATTCTGGATACAAGACAAGAAGTTCAATCTAAGACATTTTTCCTGAAGTTGTTTACCTCTTCGATAAATTTTAACCCACCCTGTAATCGGCAGCGTGTCCTCCTTTGTGATCGTTTGCTGATCACTATCTTACATGATAAAGGGACATCTCTATTAGTTTTACATGCATGAACAGCTTGTGAAAAGTGAGTATAATTTTAACTGTTAAGACTATACTACCACTACCTATGGATTACACATATTATATTTTATATTTTCTTTAGTACATAGAACGTACTATATGCGAGTGTTTTTATGTTTTTTGAATTTTCCAATAAATTCAGCAGACATTTTTTGTAAATAAATTAAACCATTATTAGTTTGTATTATCAGATCATGGTTGTATGTTTACTGACAACATTTCAAAAAAGTCTGAAACAATATGAGTTTGAATCAGAATAGTGCATGTAAATGTAAGTCAAACGTACGACAGTAAAAAATGCAATGATTTAGTGCTGAAATTGAAGTCGCGTCGGATGACGACATTATGGGAACTTTTCCTTTGATCAAATTTGAGTTAGCCTAGACAGATTTCTCAAACTACACGCTCTCTGGGATCTACATGTTGTTCTTAGCATTTACCCGTTGATGTTACTGCATCGTCGTAAAACTCAAACTTTAATATCAAATTTTAAAAGTCCAGTCATCTTAGCTTCAACTTTTCTGGGAGTTTTAAATTTTATCTTGGTTGGCATTTCTAGTGCCATTTTAATTAATAGAAATACTTCTTGCGATTATTACGATCATTTAAGCAGACAATGAACTTTACGAACAAACACAATAGTACAAATTTTTTTTTATGATTTACATCAATACTTCACAACGGATGAGAGCTAACGTTTCTAGGTTCTTTATCACCACCACACGTGGTGCAAGTCCAAAGTTTTACTTCCTGTTCCATTGTTTACTAAGCAGGAAGTGAAATAAGACTTTCGAAATCATTGTGATATTTCCTGTACAAGTTTTTGTTTACATTTTTTTTTTTGCTGCTCACAGTACTGTTCGTGCATCTGGCAGTCCCCTAGAAGCCGTGTCGTACGCGCATGAGCATATCGCTAATCGGTACGCACTTGAAGATTTCGACTTTTCAGACTTCAGTCAGTCGGTCCTAGGCAGTGGCAGGGTAAGGTGTGCGCAACGTTTCTTTCGTCGACCGTCAGTCAGCTAGTATGGCACTTCACAATGGAATTGAGAGTGTCAGTATCGCTTTTAATCGTAAACCTATTATTTGAACTGATAATTATGATCTGTATTCCTCAATAACTATATTAAAAATTTAAGCGTTGAACTAAAGGTCTTAAGGTTTTCATGCAAATTTGACTAGTTTCCTATCTAGGTTTAGTGAGAACTAGTCGTTTTTTAGGTGGTGATAAAGTTTTCGCCGATAATTTACTCTTTGAAGTCAGATTTTGTTGTTGTATGAATTGGAAACATTATTACTAGGATTTACTCATGTTTCCGAACCTATAGGTAATTCCTGGTTTTTATGGATAATCGTCTATTTGTGAAGAATGACATTTGTGCGAATTATATCTCTGTTGTTAATTTCTCGCTTCAAAACACCAGAAGCTTCCAAATGTTCGTTGACGTTCCACGTGCCAGGATTTTACTCATAAATCCTCCTAGTGAAATTAGACTCACAAATCCCGATTCCAAACGCAGGGTCGCGCTTCGTATCTCATCGTTAACGAGAAGAAATTTTCACCCATTTATTTTAAATCTTCCCGCTGCAATGCTCGCACAGTGTTGGCAAGTCGGGCGTGCGTGTGGAAATGTTGGGCTGTGCGCAGGTGTAAACAATCGGCAGCCATATTGAGCGAGCGTTCCAACACTGCAGTGTTACAGATGATCAGCTGATGACAGGCTGCATCTACGTGTAACTCTGGGGCTCCAGTGCGGTTTGACCGAGTCTGAGAAGTCAGTTACTGAGTACACCAGAGGGAAATAAACACTGGAATATCCAGGATGATAAAACGATATTACCAAACTGAAGAATTTTGTTGACTCTTAGAGGGTTGGTGTCAGGGCCGGTGAGGGTCATAAGAGAATTGTTTCAGTGTGCCATGTCACACCGCAGACGTGAGGCTGTGGAGATCCAGCAAAGACCTTGGCGCGCGTTGGAGAGCCTGTTGTCGGACGAACATTCCTGTGCACAGGAGCGTGCCTGCACTGCCGCGAGTTGACGCATCGCGTGGCGCCCCATGGGACGAAATACAGAAATTTACCGAGTTTCATGAACTGGCGTCCTACCCTCCCCGCCCCAGCGGGAGGCACCCGCGACCTGCACCATCGCTTCCTTGTAATTTCTCGGTGGTGGTGGTTTGACTTAGTGTAGTTGGGTGCCTGCATGCGCGCTGCCACCGCGATCGGGCCTCAAGCGATCAGACGATGGATGGGTTCACTCTAACAGTGGGACACTGTGCGTGGCACTGTGTACGTGGAACGCTGTACGTGGGACGCTGTACGTGGGACGCTGTACGTGGGACGCTGTGCGTGGGACGCTGTACGTGGGACGCTGTACATGGGATGCCGTGCGTGTCACACGGCAAAATTTGAGCAGATAGCCGTAGTCCCTGAAAACGTGAGTGGAACGTCACAATTTCTGGCCCCCTCGCGCCCAAAGCTGTTGCAGCCATTCCATGAGTTTTTGTGCCACTCTGGCGAGTGGCTTTGACTGCGTCGTGGTAGAAATATGGTCTCGGTAATAATTAGGCCTGCAGTGTGGTACTTTCTTCGCGCATTGAAATCAGGACATGGATGACCAAATGTTGTTCTTGTGGTCTTCTTGCAATGTTCTTCTAGTGTTCTTGTCATGTTTTTGGAGTAATCTTTGTTGTTCTCGTCATGGTCTTGAAGTCTTCTTGACAAGTTCTCGCTGAAGGCACATCAGCTGGAGCTGTGCACGGCACATCAGCTGGAGCTNGTGCACGGCACATCAGCTGGAGCTGTGCACGGCACATCAGCTGGAGCTGTGCACGGCCCAGCAAGACGGAGCACAGCAGCCACATCCATGCTTGCACTTGTGCGTGGCGTGTGTCCCTGGCGCTGGGCACTCGGCCCGCACTCCTTCCATTCAGGGGCGTCATGGGACGGCTTGTATGGGTGGTCGAAATTCGTGTGCATGGACAGCTGTAATGCGTAGCTGCAGGTGCCGGCGCTGCAGATGTCAGCTAAACAGAGGCTGCGTGTGGCCCCAAACGTGGTCACTTTTAGCGGTGCGTTGACGTGACCCCTTGAGGGTCCTGTGGGGTCTGGCCATGGCGAGGTTTTCAAGAAATGAATGCATGAATTGGTAGAAATTATATTTGTTTTGTACAAGTTCTCTATTTTATATATTGCTTATGTTATATTTTTTCATCTTTTATTGCTTTTATATTTTTAAAGCAATAAAATAGCGTCTCTAACGATCTGGTATCAGGCGGGAGGCTTTTAAAAAAAATTATCAACACGCAATTGTAGGTCTGTCTGTCTG
>VOMN01113214.1:0-20124 GCA_014899125.1 Orchestia grillus | reverse complement strand
TCAAATCTCTTTACCTTTCATACTTTTTTCTTTATTAATTTTAAAAGGGGTGCGTTACTTATGCGCCACCCTGTATATACTCGTAAGTACATCTTATGGTTTCGTAGGTATATAAGAAATGCACTTCTACGAGTGCCCAAAGTTTCACCATTCTTTGGAGAGTATCATGTAATAGGTAGCTTCCTCTGCAACGCAGTGATCTAAAACGATATTGTTAGCCAGTTCCTCATTTGTGATGTGCGTTTTCTAAGGCAGGCAATTTAAAAAATAAGGGGCGGAGTCCGTGGGCGTACTTGACGTTTCCTGCGTTGAAGCTACGTTTCCAAGGATAAAATGCCTCACCTATGAGCCATATCACAAGGAAACATGCTGAGATATAAGCTTAAAGCTTACGCAAGTTCCTGACGGCTACTTTCAGGCCAGGCTGTAGTCCGACACCAATGTATCGGAGTTGCAACAAGTGAATGAGAGCGGGCGGTGTAGGACGCTCGCGGTGGCCGCCGCTCGTCGCGTCCGGTCACTTTAGGTTGCTCTGACGAGGCCCTCAAGTGGCACAATTGGGCTCTCTTGCTTGTTGGGTTTTGCCCTTTCCTACTCCTTGTTCGTGTGTCCATCACAAGAAACAGATTTAGTCTTGCACTAATGGGACGTGTGCCGAAACTGTTACTTCGCATTATCGGGATCAAATTTTTATTGATAATCTGCGTTGCATCAATCTTATGCAAATTCCATTCCATGCTCACGAAGAATTCCAGCAAACATGGATGACGAAATTGACCTCGATTAAAGCATTTCTAGTCTCGCAGAAATGACTGCATTTCAGTCGTGCTGCAGCATAGGAGGAGGATCTGTTCGTCCATCAATTGGTTTCTGTCACGCCTCAGCGTACGAACCGAGCGTGGTCCACCGACGACCTTGACTCTGAACTAACTTCCTCTTCTCCCGCTAGCTGAAACAGCACTGCATTTACGAACCTCATGCGACGGAACTGAGTCAATTTAACCCTATAGATTTCCTTCCGACACTTCTTTCTACTTCCAGCGTATGTAACACTGTCGTTGGGGTATGGGGCTAAGAGTCGAAATAGTATTTATTTTATTTTCTATTCAGGACGAACCTTCGTGTTTCAACTGCTAATATAACATTGTTAGGTTACCCCAGCTATTGATAGGCATTGGGACTTCTATGTTTCGTACCCGTTTTGATTTTTTCAATTTTCGTACCCTTTTTGCTATGTCTTTTTTATCTGATCTTCCTCTTCTTTCTTAACTTATTTCTATGCGTAGGGAATTTTGTGTGGGAACACCCCTCTGTGCATAGATTGTACGTTTTCTTAAGTCCATATTAAATGGTCTCTCCTTTTCGCTTTCTTCAGATTGCCTTTGGTGTGCCTAAGGATCTTTAAACGAACTAATGATAATAAGAATTCAACGGCTAACAACATTTTTTGAACTTCCACTCTTTCCTTTCGAGTCCCGAACCTGAACCTCAGAACATCTGCCCCCTTCAACATATATAACACCAACCCATATTTCATGGAAGAAATCGACCTAACATATTTAAGCTGCTAGTTTGTAAAAAAACAAGGCAATCCATTTCAGGATGTAAATAACAAAATTTGCAGATAGCCGGGAGGGCTCTAAATGGTATTTGCAAATGGCTGGGGTAAGGGAAACGATAGAGGGATAAAGGATTTTCCGGAATGTACCATAAAATTCTTCATAAATAGGTTTGCAAAAAGCTTGGCTTCCAGTAAGTTTGACTATTTTTCTTAGCATTTTATGAAATTTTTGAATTGATTCAAGTGTTTGTTATTGTCTTTTCTTTGGCTGGCGTAATAGATAACAATGCATGAACTTTCGTTCCAGGCGTATTTGCTTATTCTGTTCTTGGACAATGCCAGGGCTGCGAACACTTACACTAAAATGCTCCTCTATTGGCTTACTTATAAAGTCGTGGCTGAATTATCTTGGTTCAAAAAACCTTCAATTCAGAACGTAGTATGTTTCTTGGCTTGATACTCCCCTTCCGATGCATTTCTGAAGTTATCGAGCGTTTCATTTCGTTGATGACAAATTTTAAAAATAGATTCCAACTAGAGATTGCGGACGAGGTACTTTTCATAATACCTTTGACATCGTAATGTATGCTTTCAACCGGAAATCCATAATTCAAGGTAAAATTTCTTCAATGTCAAGTACAAGTATACTACTTACAATGCCACTGGCTTGTCAAATATTTTTTTCTTTAGACAATGAAGTGGAGGAGGTGAAGGGCAAAACTGCTGTGCTGCCGTGCAGGGTTCCCATCACTGCAGACACCACACGGCTCACAGTCCTCTGGTACAAAGGCGATCTCACAAAAGCTGCATACGTGTAAGTACTCAGTAGTTTAACTCAGGTAGCACTGAATTGAGCTTCATTAGAATGTCGTACTTTGTACAAGGTAACCAAAAAATGTTTTTGCTGTTTTCATGTATGTATTTCCCAGAAAGGAAAGTGGCTAAGGAATGTAACAGGTGATAATCTGTTGGTACAAGGTTCAAGGAGTCTGGTGGATAAGTATTTCTCAACTGGGTCGCTGTATTGTAGCCCAGGCTGCCCGCAGTACATCTGCCCTGCACGGTCATGGAGAGTGCCTTTGTGATCAACCAATGCAGGCCCTTCTGCGTGAGCATTTGTCTCGCACTGTGGTTCGCAAGTTCGTTGTCGTGGTTTAACAGTTGGTAGCAACTGAAAGGTATAACGAGAAGTCAAAGGAACTAAATCCAAAAAACGACAAGAACTCTTAAAGGCTTCCCTCTACTAACTCGCCTAATATTATGTAATGTTGGATACCTTAGCATTCAGTTGCAGCTGAAAATGGGGATAAATCAATCTAAAGGTTATGGGAATTCTATTGAACTGTTGTTTTTTGGAATGCATTGTAATTTTTTGGAGTATGACTTCAGACTTTACTTCCTGTAGTTAGATCATTTTCATCACGTTTATTTTTTTTATTTGCAATATTTGAACATTTTCCTTACTTAAAAAGAACAAGAATTGTATTTCTATGGTTTGGTGGAAAGAATGCGTAAAAGCAAGATGAATAGCGGAATGAGGACTTGCGCGTAATGCTTGAGAACCTTTAAGCTCGTTTTTTCCAGATTCAAAGCTTCAGGTTCCCTGGAAGAAGGTGAACATCAAGCGGACGGCAACGTGTGGGGTGGAGACCGAGCCACATTCAAGCCCTTCAACGACCCTCCTGCCCTGCTGCTGGAGGACATCAACGCTGGTGATGAGGCCATCTACCGCTGTATAGCCTATCTCTCGAGCTCCATGTACGACGAGCAGACTCGGCTCAGGGTGTTAGGTGAGGCAACCGTGATGGTGATCAGCACTCACTGCAATCGCAAAGTTCATTCTCGAGCAATGAAAAGTATTTTATTGTAGTTACCTGCGCTCGTGTTCTCTGGTAGGTCTGGTAGATTTTATTCATATTCTAAACGTTCTTCGAGTTGAACCGTAATGTAGAATCAAAGAAAGTTGAAAGACGAAGAAAGCTATAGAATGTTTTTCTATGGCAATATAAATAATGAATTTTGTGGCTCCAGCAAGGAGGGTGAGGAAAATGAAATTAGATTAATTATTTCAAAAAATTTCTCTCGTTAATTTTTAAACAAATATCAGTAAAAACTTGCAGCCAGAGCTCCAGATTCAATAAAACCCGTGACTGTAGACAGCTTTTACAAAAATATATCACTGAGTGGAAGATATTTCTCGTAAATTACTGTCTATTTACCGAGCAAAATCAAGGGAGACTTCCTCAACGTGCTAGCGTTGAATAAAAATTGAATTGGGTCATATTATATGGATATTCTAAAGCCATTTCGAAGTTTCATGCAGAAGAGAGTGCATGATAGCTCTGATTCTTTCGAAGCCCCTGAAGTCCTGTAACTGTGCTCTCTGAAGCCTTAATTTGTGGTCACCATTGCCCGTACTTCCAGTGCCTCCGGATGCACCCACCATTCTCAACTCGGAAGGTGCAGAAGTAAATCTCGAGGACGTGTCTTACAACGAAGGAGAAACGGTGGACCTGACTTGTCAAGTAACTGGAGGTAAGAAATTTGGCTGTCCCCTTTGTTGCCTTTCGTTTGGTTGGAAATATATGTTTGTTACACACGAAAGGATTGTGGTGCAGGACTTCTGACTATTAAAGTCTCCTCGTCCCGTACTAAGATAATATTTGCAGTAGAGCCCAGCTTATGAGATAGTTTACTTTAAATATTGGAATATTATACTTCAAGCTTCAGGATAGTAAATTTGTAGTTAACTAATGATCCATAGATATAATGTATTATAACTCGTACGTGCAGGTAAGCCAGCACCTTTCGTGAGCTGGTACTGGGACCAGGAGCTGCTAGACAGTGATCACGACGCGGAAGCAACGGGCGTCGTGCGCAACAGATTGATGTTCGGGCCGCTGACTCGTAACCACACCAACGCAAGGCTGGTGTGTCACGCCCAGACGCACAGACTCATCAAGCCTCTCAACACTTTCTTCTGGATCAACGTGAGATGTGAGTTGCCCATCGAAGCGAAAAAAAATTTGATTCTAGCTACCTAAAATATTGTTTTTTTACTAATACTGGGCGTAAATTATTTTTGTAGGGTTTGAGTTTAGGTTCTGTGATTCTTTATCCGTGCCATTTTGGTATAATTCGCAAGACACGCCTTCAACTTTATCGCCTTCTAGCTATTGTACGTATATCCTTCATCTATCGATACATTTTAGCAAATCGATGTTTTGCCTCTTGCACTGTTTCACTGTGAAAAAGAGCAAGAAAGGCTACTTTCAAATTCACCATTATTTATTAAGAAAACTAACAACCGTAAGGGATGTGCTAAATATTGAAGGCAAACGTTTCTGCAATATCAGCCATTTTCAACCTCTGAAATGGAAATTTAGAAGTATGCAAACACTAGAATATAACACTTAATTTACAGTCATTGAGAGACTAAACTAACTGCAGAGAAAATGCGGACCGAGTATCGTTTAAAATAGGTTTATCGCCTAAAATGAAGGATTTTAAAGTTCATCGAGAACATTGCGTAGAATCCTTGTTTATTTTAGACGATAAACCTATTTTAAACGATACTCGGTCCACATTTTCTCCGCAATTAGTGTAGTCTCTCAATGACTGTAAATCGAGTGTTATATTCCAATGTTTACGTACATTTAAATTTCCATTTCAGAGGTTGAAAATGGCTGATATGGTAGAAACGCTCACCTTCAACATTTAGCACATCCCTTACCGTTGTCAGTTCCCTTACCGTTGATTATGAATATTGCAAATAGTTTTTTCATAGAGAACTTTACTGACCTGTATTACGAGTACAAAATTACACTGCATTGAAGGGGATCTTCGCCCGTAACTTTATACAATTTCGAAGGTGTTTCACTTCTATAACAAGTTTTGTTCAGTTTTCTTTTCTCTCTATTCAATGCAAACGCTAATTCACGATTGTGTTCTGTCCCTAAGTTTTATATTATCCTCATGTAGTTTTCTGGCATGCGCATCCTTTCGTTTTTTGGTGCGATTTCATTAGGCTTCTAGAGGACCAGTGTGAAAGTTTGCTTTTCGGACAGCCTTTTCATGAAAACTTTCGGTAAGTTAATTGTGCGTAAAAATACATAACGAGTTTAATTTTCTAAAAATTTGTTTTAAATTATATAAATAGCATTTGTCAACAACCACGGCCATAACATTAAATTTTTACTCGAACATTTGCTAGAATATACCGAAAGAGCGATATTACTCCTGCTTGCAAGTATCACAAACAGGCAGCTTCACTGTTGACCTCTGGACAAATTCATCGGTTTGCAATATTTCGTGGAACAAAAATGAATCGAGACTGTACTTAAGTACAAAAAAATTATGGTAAGCAACGAGTATGCAGGGAGTCGCAAGGAGTTGTTAACACGATAGGATGGAGAGCCAAGAGATTATAAAATAGTGTACTATAAAGTATCGTTAAATAAGAAACAAGTATGTAAGCAAATGTTTTTCACGATGAACTTTGCGAACAAATTATACACTTAAAGTGTATAACTATGAGCGCTTATACATAAACACCAACTTATAAACACTTAATGAACCGTGAAACAGTGGTAACACTTTCTTGCTTTCTTGTGAGACCCTGTAATTTCTCCATGTCTTCATCACCTACACACATTATTTGAAAGAAAACTTGCGTCTAAGAAGAATGTCAAACGTTAAAACCCGTCCTTTTCTCGGGCAGTCAAGCCAAGCTCAGTGCAGATCGTGACAGAGGAAGCGGCGATGGAGGTGGGGGAGACGTACAGACTGCAGTGTCAGAGTGTGGGGGCTGAGCCCCCGGCTGTGTTGTCGTGGTGGTTGGATGGGGTGCAGCTCGACAACTCCACACATCAAATATACGAACAAGTGAGTGATCCTAGAGGTGTCATTTGCACACAGAGTAAAGAGTCTCGCCGCCGTGATTATCGTTTAATTTCAGTTAAAATTGTTAAAACGTTTATTTGTTGTCTTACTAAGGGACAATTTCACAAGCTACGTGTATAGATTGGTGCGAGATTGAGTGCACTTTGAACCTTCAACCCTCCTCGGGGCATATGATAGGCAATATGGTTTGGTTAGTTTGGTTTGTGAATCGTTGCAACGGGGACTGGCGTCCCGAGAGAGAGCTGTTATGTTACCTCAGTTAGAGTTGTCTTTGGGACTTTTGTTTCTCATGCCTACTTTACCTCCTTCATTTTTCCTTGTCTTTTTGTCATCTTTTCTTTGTCCTTTTTCTCTTAACTCGTAACTTGCTGCTTCAATGCGCGGCTGATCTTGTGTTGGAACACGCCTTATGTGTAGATTTCTCATTATTCGGTAACTTTTTCAAAATGGTTCTTCTCTTTGCTCTTTTTATATCATATTTCAGGTGAATAGAAAACTTCAAAGTAGCTAATTATCTCTAATTATTAAATCTTTAACTTACCATACAAAATTGCTTGGCTAGCTACGTTCTTTGTTTTGAATTTCCCAAACATTGGCGCAGAAGTTGCATATTGACCGAGGAATGTATCCTCTCGTTCCCGGTAATTTGATCATTAGTTGCACGTAATTTTCTATAAATTAAGCTTTCAATACAAGCGTAGGGAAACTTGGAGATGGGGTCTTTCAAATACTTTTAGTAGTGTCTCTCCTGAGCCTAATTCATTATTTTCCATTGCTTGTTGATTGGATTTATGCGTCAACTGTAAATTACTCGCATTAGCTAAACAACTGCTTCAGAAGTTATAAAATAAAATAAACATTATATAAAATGAAAAAGTATTTATTCATCACGAAGAGAACCAGTAACATAGACGTTGCCATGATCGACAGGCGTCGGTGGGGAAGAACATGTCGCTGTCGACGCTGGTGCTCGCCCCCGTCATCCAGGACAAGCAGAAGGAGCTGCAGTGCCGCTCGCAGTCGCCGGTCATCCAACACGCCCCTCTCTCAGACTCGCGCGTCCTCAACATCCACTGTGAGATGCGTCATAGAACAGAACTTTACTGGCTCGTATTACTACATGTAGTGTCCTCACCAAAACATGCTGCATTAGCGTGTGTCTCTGATCTTGGCCGTCCAAAAATTAGTTCAAAGATTGGGTTACCCTTTTATGACGGGCTTTAATACAATTTTCTGCTTTCTTTCTTTTCTCGGTTGAGAGCTTGGCGGCGAGGTCTCGGCCGCGAGGTCTTGGCCTCTTGGCCGCGAGGTCTTGGCCGTGAGGTCTTGGCCGTGAGGTCTTGGCCGCGAGGTCTTGGCCGTGAGGNTCTCGGCCGCGAGGTCTTGGCCGCGAGGTCTCGGCCGCGAGGTCTCTCGCACCTTCCTTCTGTAGAACGTTTTATATGTAAAGCTTTTAAATATTGCTAAGTACTTTCAGAAGGGGTGATTTATTATCTTCGAGCAAGTCCTTAATTCTGAAGTATCTTGCTGAAATGAAGCACCCATTGAATTGCTGTTCTAAAAAAATTGAAGTACGTGCATTGTGCTGAGGTGTAGAATGTAGACATGCCTCTTATATTTTAATATTAACATTTTTTTTAATGTCTCGAGCGTTTTTGAACCACAGCATTGAGCTCAGTGTACAAATAATGAATGAACTTAAGAAACATTTTACATGTTAACGTAAACCTACTTCAGTGCGTCATTTACTGTGAACAGCAAATACCTCCATATACTACAAATTAGAATGACCGCTGAAACAATTCTTTTGAAAGTAAGTGAACCCGAGCTTGTTTGATAAGTTTGCATGCGCACTGTGCTCCAGCAAGGATGTAAAAAACTAACTTACCCATTCATTTTACATTTACATTTAGAGAATGAACCTCTCGTGCATTTTGTAAAAACGACCGTGTAAATGCCCTGAAGTTAATCAGAACTTACCAGCGCATTTTCTCACTTGGACTTTGCGTAGTTGTACAGTGAAAAAAATTGCCAAGGCTACACACATTTTTCCCGCAGACATGGGCACGGTGCGACTGGAGATGGTGAGCCAAGATCCGTCAGAAGGTGTGGTGGAGGGTGCCAACGTCCTCATGACCTGTGATGTCGATTCTGATCCTCCTGCCCAGCTCATCCACTGGTACCACAAGGTGGGTGGACGGTGGAGGTCCTCTTCATTTGTGCCTCAATGAAAGCGATGTGTTCGGTCTTCTCGAGTCTCTGGGTGATTAGGATGATCAATGTTACTCACTCGCTGCTAACGCCAAGCGAAATTGCGGTTGTATTATTCGTCTGCTAGGAATGCGGTGGGGAGGGGGGGCAGGGGGAAGGCTTGAGGGTACAGTGTGGTTCTACTGTTGTAACGAGGTGGAACTTTCGAACGATATTACATTACAGTTGCTTACCAAAGATATCGGTGAAAGTGATTGAGATTTTTCACGAGTCCCATGCTAGAGAGTAGCTAGCTAGCATGTTTAAATAGGTTTAAAATAAATTTAAATGGGTTCAAAACTTACTACTGTCCAAAAACATGTTATTGTTAAATTTTAGCCAAAATTTAGATGAATTAAAGACGAATAAAATAAACTGACTTCCAAGTATATCTCGCCATTAAGTACTTCATACTTTTAGATAAGTTCCGCCTTAAAGTGCTTCATTTCAAAGTATGTTCTTAAAGTCACTTCATAATTGTCACTTTCTTCTATGTCCTGATTTATATTCTTGAGACCTTTGTACTCAACTACGCTCGGCAGCATCATCTCCTCACTGCTGTGGAATAGCAAGCACACCGGGAGTTATTTTATAAGTTTAGAATTTGTGAATGGTAGCAGCAAAATGAGGGTTGGAATATGCTAGTGAAATTTTCCTTTGTAGTTAGGTGCACGTGCTTCACTTTATAGCCCGGTATCTATAATGCCAACCAGGAGAGAAACGACCAATTTTCTATCATCGAAATAAATTGTCACGCTTTTGGAAGCTTTTTTATGACTTCATGAAACTAAAACCCAACAACCATCAAAATTCAAATGTTCAAGGCGAGTTTGCAATTGAACATATAATTAAATCCTGGTAGCATTATCCGTAGAGTTTGAAAAAGGTGTTTTTAAAATTTGTATCAATTTTGCATATTGGAGACTCACTCAAGGAGCATAAGATAGACAATAAGGCTAGGTTTGTCTATCGTTTGCTATGGGGACTGGTGTCCTCAAAGAGCACTGTTAGGTTATCTTAGCTAACAGCCTCTACTCTGCGGAACTCCATGGCACCCTGGTAACAAGCTCCGCTCACAAACGGATTTTCACGGAACCAGAGTGCTTCAGTTGGAAAAGAAAGCCTAACCCTCAAATCAAGCGTCAATATTTAAAGCCATAGAAAACCCAACAAAGTATCGTGTGATAACTGTGTTGGAATAATGAAGTTTGTGGACCACAGGTGGACCAGGACCGACGCAAGCTGGAGGGCGTTGAAGGTCCCGAGTTGTCGCTGGCCGCCGTGAGCCGCAACCAGTCCGGCGTGTACACCTGCGTCGCCTCCAGCACCGTCGGGGAGGGCCACAGCAACCCTGTCATGCTCCAAGTCAATTGTAAGACCTAATATATTATTTTTGGTTCTTCTGCGTTTTGCCATCACACACGATCATGTATTGCTTTTTTAGTTTTCTGCTGTTGCTCTTTTTAGTTTTCTGCTGTTGCTCTTTTTGGTTTTCTGCTGTTATTTATAGTTTACTGTAGTTACTATTTTCACTCTTACTTCGTACAGTATAGTTTTTGATGCATTATTAGATAATATGTTTTCTTTTGATCAAATACCTGTTAAATATATCATTCATGATAAATGGAAAAGTGAAGGGCTTAGAAAATCTATAAAGGCTAGACAACGTTTGTATGAGTAAAAGATATGTTGAATGATTTTCTCGTGATATGTTAAACCCTTCAATTTAGCATATATTTAGATTTTTTATTAACAATTAGCATAATGCACACGTGGTGCATTTCGCAGATAAACCTACGTGTAGAGACCCTGGACTGCAAATGGTCGGAACTGGAACGTACGAGGAAGTCAAACTAGGATGTCGGATCAATTCCTCACCTGACCCAGAGTCGTACAGGTGGCAGCTGCAGACCGCCAGTCACACAATTGACATGCCGGAGGAACAGGCCCAGCAAATGGACCAAATTTCCATTCTAAGATACATTCCTAAAATATCTTCGGATTACGGCACTTTGTACTGCTGGGCCACCAACGACATAGGAGAACAAGATGTTCCTTGTAAATTTGAGCTCGTCGCAGCAGTGTTTCCATCCCCATTTACGAACTGTTCGGCTTCCAACAACGACACCCACAACGTGTTCATAGAATGCCAGGGTGGAAGCGATAACGGATTGCCCGAAACCTTTGTGGCTGAGGTCTATGATATTACTCGGGACCGTTTGCTGCGGAACATATCCAGTTCTTCTCCTATTTTCCTGGTGGATGAGCTGGACCCAGGGTCGGGGTACACCATTGAGGCCTACACCAGCAACATCCGAGGACAATCTGAGAAACTCACCCTCCACGCCTTTACACAACCTTTACTAAGAGCAAATATTGGTAAGTCAGAAATTATTTTTTAAACTTCGAGGTAAATGTCTTTATTATGAGAATATGTAGTGCTTACTTTTTACGATTCTTTTTAATTTTTCCATATCAATCAAATATACAAGTTTTCCAACTTCTGACATCATTGTCTTGTTGTACGAACTTGACAACAGTAGCTAACTATGCTTTCTTCTCATTAATGCAATTACTGATTAACTATTGTTCAGTTTTTATTTAGAGTACATTTCCCATTTCAAAGTGCATGATTCGCCTGTGTCAGTAATCATAATTCTGAAAATATAAAGTTTCAATGAATGTTTTTATATATTCGTAATAAATGCGTCTCATAACGATTTTGAGTGAAAAAATCAGCATTATTTATATGAACCCAATGCAAGGAGCAATTTTTGTTCAATTTTCTGTCATGAATATGCATGCCGTTGTTAAAATCTTCTGCTTTTGCTGCTATAATAAAACTACAATTTCAAACTAGGGATTCCGTTTTATCGATTGTCTTCCTCAATTTTTAGATAATTTTTCTATTTTTTGTGGCATGAACTACGTAGGCTAATGCAATTGACATATTGTCGAATAATTCGTTCCCAGATTTGACTTCGATCCACGTATTCCCAATCACGCCTATTCTAGGGATCCTAATCGGCATCGCTGGAGCCGTCATCCTCATGGTTATCATAGTCATGGTCATCATGAAACTCAAGACCTCAAGAGCGTCGCACAAGACAAAACTGAAAGGTGGAGAGCCATCCATTCTTGTGCCAATAGGTGAGCGCAATTTAATTAAAATGCAAGGTGAGGACGACGTTTCTCTTTGTGGCATCGGAATATCCTTTTTGCTCTCCGCTGATCTGGAGATCTACACCATAATTTGTGGTTCAATGTTAATTACTTATTCTATTTTGATTTCTTTTACAGAATATTTGAAGCCGTTAACTTCTTCCCAGTTTCTGAACTGATGATATGAACTCACTTGTCTTCTTTTTCGATTACTGCAGATAATGATGGATCAAATAAGCGTGGAGGAAAACAGACCGTCATCGATTTCCCACCCGAGCCTCCGCCACCCGTCCAGACAACCCCTGATGTCGTCAAGAAGGAGGTGAAGGTGAGCAGTTCAAAATACGCAAGCTAGGCTGTTGTGCAGGATATCCATAAAGCCTTCCTCTAAATAGCCTCTAAGTAGCACGTAATTCAGCCCGATAACCATCGATGGTGATAGGAGTAGTAGAATAAATGGAAGGGCTTCAGTGACTCGGACTATGTTTCACCGAAAGACAAGATGCCAATTCGTATTGACTGTAGAAAACGGGGAATTTATGCACATTTTGTGTTCCCACACAAGATCTCCTTCGTGTTGAAACAGCAAGGGAAGAATGAAGAGAAAGAAAAGAGAGAAGAGATAGCTTAGAAAATTAAAAAAATAAAGGAAGTAAAGTGGGCTCGAAAGACAAAGGTCCTGAAGGCCTATCTAAAGCCGAAATATAGCCTCCCCTTCTGGAGCCATCATTCCCCATAGCATACAATAAACGAATCAAACTGATCTAACCTTATTCCCTATCCTGTACCCCCTTAGATGCATCGATGACAAAAAAGTCATGAATTGGATATAGAAAATTCTTAATAAATCATATTGTCTTCCGGATTCAAGGGAAAAACTTTATCTGTAAAGAAAGACCCTGAATTTGGGAAAGACTTTACATGCACCCAATATATCACTCCAGAAATGTTTCATTCGAGAGCATTAGGCTCGCTAAATTCTTACGAGCTTATTACTGTGAGGTGCATATATTTTCGCCAGAAGATAAGTAGGAGTAAATATTTTTTTATTGCTGTGATACTGCTGATTAAAATAGTAAAATTTTGTCGTTGAAAGCCTGAAGGAGCTGACTGTGGTGATGTAGGTTTATTACTTTTCATTGTAGAAGACGAACGCCAATTATTCCATTCATTTCTCATAATGTTATTTTTATCGGTTATTAGCTTTACCGTTTCATTATCCGGATAAAAATCTGGTTTCACCTCATACTCACCGTGAATGTCCATAAATCGCATTATGCGTCAATTTTGGTCGTGATACAAATTAATGTTCCTAACATCTCAGCCTTCGAGATCTATAAAATTCAATTACCGTGTTTCATGCTTCAGAGTCGACCTGCACCTTCTCCGCCGAGTCCAAGTGCTCCTCCACCAGAAGTCGAATACGCTGAACTTGAGTTCGCCAACGACAAGAAGGCTAAAAAGAAAAAGAAGAAGGCTAAATCTAAGAAGAAGAAGGAAATGAAAGATGAGGAGACTGAATATGCTTCGATCGATCACGTGCGAACGATGCTCAACAGTCCAGAGTATCTCGCGCAGCAAAAGAAACACCGTCAACAAAATGAAGACCTCAAGGATCTCCCGGACCCAGATTCGACCAAGCAGCCTCTTATCAAACCAGAGGAAGCTGTGTCTCCCAGCAACATTTCACAAGTTAACAAAAGCCCCGAGATAGATGACAGAGGTCGGCTCATAATGCCTGAAGGAGCACTCGAGAGTAGCGTCTAAGACTAATGTGGATTTGGTAAATCTTTTGTGTTTCAAAATAGTTTTGCGAATATAGTGACGGTCGCGTGCATTCGTTGATTTTTTAATATGTACAGAAACCTTAATCAAAGTTTTGTGACGTTGGTGTATGATTTTGTTTCCCAAAGTGGCCACATGATTTCGTATTGTACTGTTTTTGATGCATTGCAAGTTTGTATGTCTCGAAGAACTTCTTTAGCTATGCTCTTGTCCCTTTTTATTTTGTCATGCTTGTACTGTAATTCACTGTAAATTATTTTGGCTAAATTAAAACAGGGTTGAAATCCTGAGAATGAGCTAAATTTTTAGATATTATCAAATTTTATTTGGGAACTCAATCTAAGCCTGACGCCGCCGAATATTAGCCGAGTCTCGTTGATAGATGAACGCCCCTTTCAGAGGAAACGAAAATTTCTTCATATCTGCCAAGCGTTCGAGTCCCAGTAATCTGCGACGTTAGTTGTTCAAGGGTGTTGAGAACTTTGGCTCGAATGTGTGTAGATTCCAATGAATGGTACATTTACGTATGTTGAGCAGAAGCTCCGCTGTTTGCAATCAAGATGCGCTTTATACATATCAATAAAGATGCGTAAAAAGTACCGCAAAATTCCATTAGAAAAGTAAAAATTAATCATAAATTATTCATTTTACATCGGAGTCCCAATTAATCATTGCTTGCCTACAGGTCATTTTTACTTAATACTAGTCAAGCACCGTGCACTCGGACAGTATATATAGTCTTATTGCCCGTTTTTGCTAGCGCCACTTTTATGTTAGCTCGTACTGCAGACGCCTTTCGGGCACTTTGTGCGATAACAATTTCGAGAGAGGGCATTACAGATACCAATAAGTGAAGGTTGTCACTGTTGTTGCAATCTTTGTGCCCGGTGCAAAAATGTTGCTTAATTGTAGATTGGCAACGCTCGGAGTGCAGGATTACCCCGACTTCCTGATCCGCTTGCGTTAAATAGATAGCAGTAAACGTTATGCCAGTCTCCCCGCTGATGTCATGAACGTTTACTTGAGAGAATTTTAACTAGTAACTCTTGAAATTGGTCGATTCTCAGCTTTGTGCCAACTATTTTGCTTACTTTCAATTCCTTATAAAGTATAACTTTCCAGGTACATGTGTGCCGGACCCCATGTAAACGTATCAAACTGCTGAAAAGTTTGCCACCCTGACCCACAAAATGACCGCAGTGCTCGTTGTTGAAATCAATCAAAATTTACAAGACCTTTTTAGTGGAAAGAAGCTCGTAGAAATTGAAGAGGTCAAGTTTAGCCTAGGTAAACTTGGGTCCTAGGTTTTGCAAGCATCATTTTGCCGCGTATTGATTATTTTTCAAGTTATTTTAGAACTCACAAATATTAGATTCCAGCGTTTCCCATATCTGGTATACTGCCGTAAGAGCAGAATGTAAACTGCCTAGTTTTGATTCCGAAGGAACTGGTGCACATGGCGAGATTTGCAGCGACGTTTTCATCTAAATGCCACTGATACTGGAATCTAAAACATACGTATTAATGCAACTTACAATGTTTTGTTTCTATGATGAAATAGACAATGAAAATGCTGCTATGGACTCGAAAGGTATATTGTAAACATAGGCTTTCTGGCATCATTCATGTATCAGAGTTAACAGCTAACTTCTACATAGCAAACCCACGCGTTTTAGCGTATTTACTATTCTTCCTTCTAGTCTTGTACCAGGACAGCTGGGGGTGGAAGTTTAATAAATGCTTCCTCATCAACGTAAGTGGAGGAAGGAAACTTGAAGAACTGATTTATCTCTTAGGCAGTTAGTCGGCTGCTCTCTAGACGTCTCTTAGAAGGTGACACACAAAAGTTCTTATCAATTTCCACTGTCCGTTTTTCATAGTGCTGCGTCCACAGAAGCGCAACCAGTGGTGAAATTATTTTTCCCATTTCACTTCGCCTCTTCTTGTTGTATATCGTGTTTAGTTCAATTCTTGTAAATATGGATGGCTGCTTCAAGGTCTCAAATATGAGAAAACCCAAGACGTATCCCTGGAACTCACCGGAATAGTTGAAAAACTTGAATTGTCTTGCATGTTCAAAGAATGTCATTTAAAAGAAACTAATAAAGCACAATTGCTATTAGTTTCTCTGCTGTTGCACTTAAAACAGTTGTTCGAAAAGTTGGACAATGAAAGATGAATTTGTTTTATTGACTTTATTTCTTATATACTACTGAAGTTGGATAATTCTCTATTGCTAAAGATTATTTCACATCAGTCGTTCTTGAAACAATATTACTAAATAAAATGTTTCCCTCGAAAAGTTTTTTCCAAAACTGAATGTTCAGAAAAATTTATATTTATGAATGTATATTGTAATATTATAAGAATCTATTTGCATGAAACCTAAAGAATTCGATAGGTATAAGAATGTGGACGAAGATTGGTTTAAGTATTATAGAAAGTATATTATATAATTTCAACCTTCGAATACTAATCGATTGTTAGAAATGCATCCTGCTGCGTTTTCTTTTATTTTCTGTAAATAAGTTTTGTTATTTTTAAATATAAACTGGAGAAAGCTAATTATGAACGCAGGGCATTTGGCGGAAAATAGCTTCAAAGATTATGTTTTTCCAAATGCACAAGAGATGCAATTTCGTTATGTTTTTAATTTTGTACGAAAGGTTTTCAATATTTTAAGTGTAGTCTAACGTTGAAGGGTAATGACTACTTTTGTACAGTTAAGGCTGTAGCTGATAGGCTCTAAACAAAGCCTATGAAATAGAACTACATTCATTTCATGTTCTAGTTTTAGTAAGCCTTCTGATCTGCAGAACTGATACGTGTGTGGTGGAAGTACATAGGGTTCAATATTTTCTGTTTATTTCTAGCAAGAGCTGAGACTGTTTTCAAATAAACATTGAATGTTTAGGATTATGAGAAAATTTTGCCTTGTTTTGATGCAACGCGAATCCACAGTGCGATCAATTTTTGAAAGCACATATAAGATATCAATATGATAACCGAAATTAAATAAAAAGCTAAAGGTTGCTGGGACTCTAAGCCAAACATGCGTCGACGTCAGGTGTTTGCTGGTGAATTAAAACTCCATCGCTTGATTTTCTCAAGCTTGAAGGATTTCCCTGAGCTACACCCCTTACAAATTTGGCTAACATCTTATGGAGATATAATGAGGACCACAATAACTTCAATTCATCAATCACAGCCCTGCCCTAATAAATAGGAGACGTTTGCTTCTGGCCATGTGAAAATGGTCTTAACTTCTGTACTATCACTCCTGTGTAATTTACTTTAATGTATGTGAATAGCTTATCGTGATGGCATGGTTAAACTAAAAGTTTGAGGTTTATGATTACCAACATTTGTTCATATTCCACTTGCATACAGATTTTTACAGTCATTCAAGGGTGTACACCGAGAGGTACAACGTTATTCATGCAAGAGCCCGAGAAATAAGAGCTGTCCTCGCTCAATAAGCTTATGCAGGCTACAGACTGGGCAACTTGCCAATTACATATTTGGTATTTACAGCTCAGGGCTGGTGACCTCGAGGGGTAAAACAAAAACTGGGATGGGCTTGGAATACTTAAACTTGCACAATAGGATAGTTAAGTGAAAGCTACGTGCAAAGGTTTCTTAGCTGAAATTAAACACGCAACTTTTGTAAACGCTCGAATGAAGCAGCACTTTAATTTCAACTGTTTCTCGTAGTAGACGATGGGGATCGTACTATAGCTTCCCTCTGCCGCACTGTGAGGGATCCCGTGCCTGCAAAAGATCCAGCCACTCTCCTCGAAAGATAGGTTTTCAGGACACGTCAGGGTCCACAAATCCCTTGTATCGTCAGTGTGGAGTTGAATCGCAAGTGCAATTTGGTTTGTGTCTTGGTCCATTCGTGAAGTTCGAAGCTCTGTAAGTATGGTGCGAAATGGTGTTCCATTTCACGGTCATGCTAGAGAATCTTGCACCTGCTGACCGAACGATGCATTCAATTTCGTGAATATTCTTAATGAGGCGTTGGAGTAAGATAGAAATTATTGCTTGAGATTATTTAGGTGAGGCTATTCAATTATTTTCTTTGCTTTCAAAAATGAAGAATTGAAACAAGAACATCAGGAATATTAATTAAAGCGCCCCCTGTCAAATCTGAAAAATTTGAGAATGTATTATTATTTTGTTTGTGAATGAATAAAACGTTTCCCATGTAAAATGACATAAAATGCGCCACAATCAAGCGTACATTATTTCATATTGTTTTTATCTATAATGGGGCGTACTTTTAATAATTATTTTCCGATTTGGCTTCAGAGACCATAGATTTCTCAGAATAAAGGTACTCGAAAATTCGTGCAAAGGTGATACTCAAGAAATAATGATCACTTTAAAAAAGACGGCGCTTTTAAAAGTTCTCAAAAATAAACGAGAACAAAATGAATTAATGGTTGTTTGTGCGCACGTACTCCTGAATATTCGCAATGAACGTTTCTCGTGTCAGATCTTGTACAGTTGTTGCATTTTATTTCGGTTGTAACTGAAATGTCGCCTGAATTCCTTGCCACTATTTTGGATCAGGCTGTGACCGGAACAATAAGGAATATATTGGACTTGAGAAGTGAAAATGAGGATCGAAGACATAAAGCTTCATTTGCATCCAAGGAGGACGTCATTTTCGAATGCAGCAAGCCTTCACTGGCCTTCCATTTAGCATAAGGATTCATTTCACAAAAAAAAATAAAAATAAAAAATTCAATATAGGTAAATTTTCATTTCCCTAAGTATGCTTTCTAACTCCTGAGTATTTCAACGATTTAATTATTCACGTTGTAAAACTGATCTTGCTGGTAATTGACTGTCCACCTTGAATGATCGTAAGCAAATCTGGGCGCACCTCGTGTTCGAAAATTCTGCGGGTGTTACACCTGCTTGCTCTTGATCTTGTAAGAAATACTGCTAAAAGAGCTATAAGGGCTTAGCTTATAATGACAAACTTAACCTAACCCTGTAGCCCGTGGCCGCTTCAAACATTTAATGCACAACGTCATGAGCCTCGGTACGAATTGGTGGGCGTCACTGCGCGTCTCTTCATAGAATTTAACAAGACTAACAGATAAAAATTTTGATGTTCTCATCATATGTATGAATATTCGATAAGGTCTCAGTCAGGATGGGATTTCAATAAGTACTCGAGCATGAGAAGATGAAATAAACTTGAAAATAAACATCCGATTCAAATCATAGCCTAAAATCGTTACGTATTAAGATGAATAAATTTCAATTGGCGGACCGAAAAACGCTACTTGTGCAATATCGTACAAGTAAAATAAAATATCGCTATTCGTTTGAAAGTAAATTAATGCGGAGTGGGGTACAAAAGTTTACACATAAATTCAATCCATCTAGTTCAATCTTAACGTTTCAGAAATAAAAATTCGAAAAAATTCGAAGCGAATACATGACAAATACCAGTAGGGTTCCACCACATTAGCGACCCAAATCAGCTCTAACAATCGCAACGCGACTGTCGGCTGCAGAAATAAAACGTCATCATTACGAACTAATTCATAAAGAGTACCAAATTTGAATTGAGCAATACTTTTGTTCTTTGAAGTTAGAAAGCGTGCTTTTATCTTGTGTGCTCTCTCTTTTTACTCCAAATAATGGTATTCAGTTTGCTTTTAGAATACGTTCTCATGGTGCGTCACACTGTGAAATGCGTTACCACCGTAAAGATATTTATGCAATAGAACAGTCATAAAACTGTACTCACTCGTGAAGGTCTGCATTTGGTGCTGTTATCAATATTATGTAGAGATATTTCATTATCATTTTCTTTATTTAACGGAAAGTGCTTAGCTCGCCACTTTCTGATAGGTGTGAAATGTGTACCTTTTTTCGTTAAGAATCTGTATATTACTGACTAGGAGAAACTCAATCGTTTTTTCTTGTCCACCACATAGCTTTTACAGGTAAGTTAATAGATTGTCTATTAACGCGTTCACCCGTTATACCTCGTACTGCTCGGGAGCTAACAGTCACAGGTGGAGGAATTCGATTGGCTAAAACATGGAAGTCAGTAAGACGAAGAGAACAAGACGAAGAGGACAGGACGCAAGACGAAGAGGACAAGACGAAGAGGAAAATAAGTTAAAACAAAGTGTAATGTGGTAAGAGCCTACGGATCCTTTCTGAAGAGCAGGAAGGAAGACACTTTCCCAAACGCAAGCGCGCACTATACAGGGTGTCCCAAAAAAGACGATACCCAATTTTCAAGGGCTATAATGCAGAAACTATTAAACTAACAGAAAATTGAAAAGTCACATTTTATCGTCTTATGCTTTGGTATCATTGGTACGGCATTGATACGACTTAGGAACTTCGAGAGAGAAACTGTCAGTATGGATAGGACTGTGTGGCTGTACAGCCCGACTTTCCTCTAAATCGCCAGACGTACAGATTCCTAT
>VOMN01113205.1:0-13529 GCA_014899125.1 Orchestia grillus | reverse complement strand
ACTTTGTATGTGACCGAGTTTGGAATAAACTATTTTTCTTTCTTTCGTGAGTCAACAGACTAGAAAAACCAACAAATCTACTTTGGTAGCTGAGGGTTGCATGCACGAGTCGTCTCGAGTCCAATTTTATGTGCACAAGTTATGAATTTAAGCAATAAAACTTCCTTCGTACCTCACACACTTTATATCAATTCAAACCTAGCGCATGAGCTCAAATTCAAGATACTAAAATTCAGTTTCAAAATTAAATCTGACAAATTGTTTCCAAAATAACACTTGCGCCTGAAACGAGACTACGGATTGTTCATTAAAATTAGAGAATAAAAACGAAGTCGAACAAGCAATGCAACTACATTTGCTCATTACGAGCTCCAGTCTTCTAGAAAAAAGTAGCACATGGCTGCACTATACACAAAAACTGAATTAATACCATGTGCAAAAAATTTAGAGAAAACAATTCTCAAAATACTTAATTCTAAAAGATTAAGCTGAATTATATGCAAGCAGAAAAACAGTAATGAAAGGAAGCTCTCCTTAGCTATCAAAATTTTCTTAATTTGAGTTTCCAGACATCAAATGAGCTCTACAGAAAAATCGAATTCGCCAAGAAACGCTGTACAAAGCCCGCACTCGCTCTGTACATAGCTACTAGCTTAAAACTATGGATATTACAATGACAGATTGGGGGATTTACCGCGTCGCCCACCACTCGAATACCTGGGATTCGCCCGCTGCAGGCACTGCCAATTTGGCAACACTCTAAGGGGCATGTGTTGGCAACACTCTCTGAGGGGCGTGTGTTGGCAACACTCTCTGAGGGGCGTGTTGGCAACACTCTAAGGGGCGTGTGTTGGCAACACTTTCTGACGGCCGTGTGTTGCCAACGTTTGAAACGAATGTACAAACGGTGTTTAAAATTCGCCATGCAACAATTGAGTTATTTCATAAATAGCGATTTCATAAAATAAAGAAATGAGCAGCCATTGTCTGAATTAAATAAAAACTTGCAACAACTACGCATCTTTAACGAAACTAAATGAAATTATGAAAAATGTTATGAAGAAATTGGTGGCTTAGGCAGCGGGCGAAATCGACAAAGTGAATGATACAAAATCTAATTTGTCATAGAATGGATCTCCAGACCATCGCAATTAATCAATCACGAGAATAAAACCGGTACATCACCCGTAAAGAAAAAAAAATTACAAAGAACACTTTAAAAAATATGCAATACAATAGGAACACCAGCAACAAAATTTAAGTTAAAACTTGTTCCCGAAGAGAAGGGACCACTAGGCAATGGCAACAAAGAAAGAGAGCAAGAACATGACACTGTTGCCTCTGAAAAAAAAACTTTTCAGAAATTTTTGACAATCCAACACAGGCTAACAGAAAATACTTTCAACTTGTTAGCACGGACAACCCTGCCTGCAAGCGCGCAAAGCTCTCAAGTTATGGAGACGATAGCAATCACGGCCTCCATTATTAGCGATTACAGCTCAGTGTTCTCAATGACATCCCTTGAACACAGCTGTCTACTCGACCTATGGCAATATTCGACTAAAATTTAAAGTTTTTAGACCTTAGAACGTTATTATAAACGATATTTTAAAGTACATGGTACAGCACTTAGACATTTTATTTTGCCAAAAAAAGTTAGCAGGATAAATTCAACGTGGACCTACCGTTTCCTTCTATGCCGTGTAATTGAAACTTAATTGTCACAGTAGACTATAACGACACTATTAAAAAGTAGCTAATACGAGTCCAAAACTGAATCATTTAGACATCAATACCACTTAAAGCGCCGATACGGACTCTTGCCAACACTTTTCGTTGGGCCGTCCAGCAAAATAAACTTTTAAACATTGAAAGGGAACTCAGCACTGAGAAGAGATACTCTTGTTAAACTAGCAAATAATAAAATGGCTACGTAGTTGTAACATCACCTAGCAGCAGGTGCTTCACAAAGTAGTGCACAAGTTTTAAGAATAAATCGGACTCGAAACTTTCAATAGAGAAGCATAATCAGAAGCTGGTGATGATGCGCAGCCTCGTACGAGGTAGAAGACCACCAAATTGATGGTCCAGCTCTGAATACTCAATAGAGCCCAAGTTATGACCGCAAGCTCGGCGTAAGTTTCAGAAGGAGTCTTCGAAGTACTGGTCGACGCTCGCCACGTCGTCCGTGTCGTCTGTGTAATCAGGGGTTGGGTTGCTCGGAAGCTACAAGAAATAAAAAGACATCGGTTTCATTTCTACAACAAAAGTGAACAGACTAAATATAAGAACATGCTTGAGAATATATTCTGCTTGGCAACACACCTACAGCATGATTCGTTTAAAGTGTCTATATTGATTTGCCTAGTTGAGTAAGACGCAATCCCATCAGCATCGCATTGCATCACACGAAGACAACCTCCACACACACACACTCACCTCCAGCCACTTGAAGTCTTTCCCCTTACGTCGGACTCTGGACTTGGTTTTAGTGGCATGACTGCCATGGGCTGCGGCAGGCGGCTGCAGTGCAGCTTCATCAGCTTCCTCTTCCATCACCTGGGAGAGGTTCTTTTTCTTCATTCTTCTGCGACCCTTGCCTTTGTTAAAAATTATGCGATGGACGTCTCTGTGAGAACAAAGCGTTTTATTGCAGTTGTTAGAGTGACATCGCCTGAAAGTTTTCAACTGTATTTTACCTGGTCTTACAGTTTCTACTGATGAAATGTTATAAGGTAGATACATAGGATACTAAATAAAGCTGAGCTATGTAACACAAATTATATTGTAAGATACACTAAAGTTTGTGACAGAAAAATAATTGAAAGACATGAAAGAAAATTCACTAATTTAAAATTAGCTTCTATGGCAGGATTCTGATACAGTACCACCGATCCATGTTCCTAAAAACATTACAAAAATAAGCCTTACACATGCAATAGTTTTCCTCAATCATTCTTATCACGTGTTAGCTAAAACCCAAATTAACTTCCTTCGTTGTGTGTTGAGCCACAAGTCGGGAACAGAGAGCAGCTTCAGAAGCTTAGTTTTAACCCTAAATATAATTACGATTGTTAAGGATTCTTCATGCTTCGATTAATATCGATAAAATTTAAATTCTAATTATGTTCAAAGCCTGGGTGAACACAAGTGCATAGAATATGAACAACTGCATTTGCATTATTTCGTTCATTAAAAAAATAAGTTGATCCTTTCAAAGTTAAAACATTGCACAAGATGTTTGTCGCACATGCCAAGCAAGTTACTTGCTACCAAAAAACATGAGACCGCCTGAACCTTTAATTTCATTTAATTTCCTTTATAACAATAGGTAATGAACTTGCAATGCTAAGTATGGGCCTGAAATTACAATAGGACATGAACATGCAGTGTTCAGTATAAGCCAAAAATTACAATAGGAAATGAACTTACAATGCTCAGTATGAGCCTAAAATTTTACATGCATGACATGTACCTCATAATCTATTTTTCTAGCGTTTGTCTTTATTTAGTTAATTTATATACCTACGTTCAGTCAAAAAAATAAACTTATTAAATTATATTGAAAACTTTTATGACAGACCTCACGGTTCATAATTTAACCATGAAGTAAACAAGAGAATTCAAACTGTTCACGAGTCAAGATCAAGAGGCGTTCTTAACCTTTGCATAGTCAACTGATACATCCAAACACAAGGACTGTCTTATAAATAAAGCTTTCAGGGAGAACATCCTCACAAGACTACACAGAGAGGAACTCGCTCTGAATCAAGCACAAAAAATTCTCTGCCACAGAGTTGCTTATACAAGAAAGCTTCATGATAGGACAGAACACTTGACACGACTAGACAAGGAGAGCTACCCACTCTGTGTCAGGGACGACAGGAGTCAGCAGCAGGTTGCAGTTGCCCCCATACTGAGGACTGGCGATCTTCTTGGTTGCTGGAGTGTCATTGAGCCAGTGCCAGTTCCCGTGAGAACGAGGGGTGCTGAAAGAAAGGCCACCAACGGACACGCTACCGAATGGAGACACTGGCGACATCATTGGCAACAGACTTGAAGAGTCAACAGTCCTGAAAGGAGTGCTGCTGCCTCTGTTGCTGCTAGGGCTAGGCACTTGCTGTAGCAGGTTACCCATCTGTTTGGGAGAAAAGTGAACAGCCTAATTATTAGATGAACATTGCAGGTCTGTGGCAAAAACAATATCTTCCTCAGTGATCATTGGATTAATTCTAATACGGCCATGGATATCTCAGAAAAGTTACCAGCCTCATTCTTCATTTTCACCTTTATTATTTGATTAATATTTTTATCATTATCCTACCAAGAAGACAGGACATAATAGACTGAAAAAATACACTTTTGACTGCTCTATCCGCCTTACATTTTTAAAATAGCAGGAATTAAACAACACAAAAAAACAGCTTCACAACAAAGAATGAACTGCACTAACACAAAAGTTAGTTTTACACCCAGATAAGTGGGGATAAATGAGAAAGGCAGCAAACCTACTAATAGAAACCCACAACAAACTGCATGCTGGGCAGCATCTTGTGCTGTAGATTACTTGGCACTTGAAGCACACTACATGATAACTCTTACTAGAGGAGCAGCACTTAATACTGGTCGAGTGAAAGGCTCTAGAATCTTGCCTACCGCTCAGGAGGGCAGGTCCCCAAGCAAACTGCAGGGCAATCTACATCCTATAGCACTCTAACAGAAAAGATGATTCTTCTACAATAGGGTTGACATCTTGCACAACATGGCAAGCTACTTGCAGAAATGGCTAAATTACTTGATTATTAGTTGGTTTAAATTTTCCTATCCACATGAGATGTAAACCAAAACAAGAAAAGAGTAAAAGGGATTATTCAGCACAGGCAAGAAAACATGGAATCTATGCAAATGTGTGCTCCCACACTGGATTCCCTATGCATAGAAACAGCAAGTTGAAAAAAGAGGAAAAAAAGACAAAGAAGAGATAGCAAAGAAAGTATGAAAATTGAAAGAAGCAAGGAGGGCACAAAAGACAGAAGTGCCTAAGGCCTACCTATAGCTGATGTAATCTAACAGTGCTCTCCTTGTGTCACCAATCCCCACAGCACAGGATAGACAAACCTAATAAATCTAACCCAACTGCTTCTCCTATGCCCCATGAGGGGAGAAATGGCTGAAAGAATAATAATACCCCTGGCCTAACTTCCAGGTTTCAATCATGTCAATGCAATACTGGAAGAGAAGCATTTCAACAATGATAAATAAACAAGTAGACTCTGCAGCATCATGAATGTACATGTATCTTTATAGGTAATCCTCATTACTTAGAAAGGATGCATACCAAAATTGAACATTAAGTAGGCATACACTTAAGATAGGATGTATACTAAAATTCATCTTTTAAGTTCAAATCCAGTCAAATAAAAACCTCAGAGAAATAGAAAAAAATCATATTTGGAGCAAACTGTTATTCTGACAATACAGGCAGTACAAAATTATACAATTATTTCTTGGGATAGTGCAATAAAAGTTAAAACTTAGTTTAGAAATTTTTAGCACTATACTGAATGCATTCTTTAATTCTTTCTTGATTATTTCAATTAGCTAGACAGTAGATTCTCATAATTGCATCACTGTTGCTAAGTCTGCCATTCTCATTCCTTCATATTTCAACATACAGTACATCTAGTTTCATAGTAATGCTAGATTTATTTCTAAACTTCTCTCTCTATTCCTTTTAACAATTGAAAGTACTCCTTTAGTTTATTCCATACAGTGGGCAATCCAAACTAACACATGCATACAGAGGGAAAATTACCTGGTTTGCTTGGTATTACAGTTTGCATATCACTGCAGCCTACACAGGCTATTACATCATCAGTTTACAATGCATCAATTCTCTCAAATGAAATATACATTAATAACAACCTCAAAACAACAAAATTTTCTGTTGGCGACAAAGTCCATCCAATGGCACCTACTACCTTCAAGGCAGACATGTATATTGAATGTACAAATGGTGACTTGGCAGTAGTATTCAGCAATTATAGCAATGCCACTGATGTGGTAAAAAAGATGGTATAAGTATGGTATTATCTATTCCTCAGAATGTCTCAAAATGAATCACAAGCAGAGTACCACCTATAGCTAGCAATATCACAAAACACACAAACACCATGTTGAATGAAAGCTCTACAAAGCTCTTCCAGAAAATTTAAGATATTTTTGTTTCACTTTATATTTCTTTAAAAAAAAGAATAAAACTAAGGAAGATGATACATCAGTTCTTACCCTAAACCGATTCTTTGCAACTAAGTGAGGGTTCTCAGCAAGCAGCTCTGTCACTTCATCCTCTTGCTGCTGTTGCTGGAGTATGAACTGCTGCCTCTTGTGCCGCTGCTGCAGGCGCTTCAGTGTGCCCTTCTGAGCTGTAACTAAACACACATTGTTAGTGCTACTTCAGTTCTACTAGTTTTTTCCAAATAACAACAATGAAGAACTCATAGAAGTGAAGTAGCTAGCCAATTTATAGAAAATACAATAGTCTACGTCACCATTATTAAACTAAGTATCCATGATACCCAAAAGTTATGCTTTACTTTTGAAATATCAACAGATACTTCCCAAAATATTTAATATTTAGACCAAAAAATCATTACCCCAATGATCAATCTTATACTTTGTGCCCTGCTCAACATTTGTAGTCATTTTGAGATAGATAGAATACATAAAAATCAAAATTTGCAACTAAATAAATAAGAGTACATTAGAATGCCTTAAAATTTTTGTGGAAGAGTGGGCTGAAAACATAGGTATTTGTGCTATTCATAACACCATCCTGGATCCTAAATTGCATTATGCATCACATTAAAATGACTTTAGGATTGTTGAAGTGCAAGAAAATTGCCAAGCATACAAGAATCAGCAACTTATGAGTATTTCATCCTTAAATTGCAGTACAAATGAGACATTAAAAATAATTCAAATAATTGTATGACAATACAGACTTAAAACTAAAACTAAAATACTCAGTACCAAGAGCTTGAATTTTAAAGCCTCTAATTTACCAGAACTGGTAAAGTGTACTGCAGGCTTTGATGAGGGAAACCAAAATAAGAAAAGTTCACTGTAACTTCAACATTAAGTCATATTTTGAGCTGGAAATTAGGTGGTGAAAAAAAAATTAAATAATTACCTACCTTTTTCAGGCTCAGCATTCACAGCTTGACCATTTTTTCTTGATGACTGCCTTTGAGCAGGTTTCCTTTTCTGAGTGCAATGTTCAGCTTGTGTATCATAGTTTTTAGGTGCTATATTTTCCTTGTGTTTTCCATCAGTATTTTTTCTTTTGCCCACTTCCTTTGAATTGACTTTCTTCTTATTGTGCAAACCATAAGAATGTTGTTTAACTGCAACTGGTTGTTCATTTTCAATAACAGAATGTTTCTGTTCAGGTTTATTTGATTGATCAAGCTTATCAAAATTGGTACCATTTGAAAACAGTGCAGTTCTATTACACTTTTGAGGCATCCTACTCCTAAGCTCCCTCACAACTTCAGGAGTCGCATAATGGTCCTGTGAAACTTGCTTCAACTGTCGGCCGTACCGAGACATCTTCACGTTATCAGTACAGTTTTCTTGGTTTTCAGTTACATGCAGAATTTTAGTTCTATTTGATTTAATTTTACCAAGGTCTTTTGGCTTGTGCTCTTTTACAGTTAAAGTATTTGGCTCTACCTTGTCATCTTTAATGTGATGCCCATTAAATGCAGAAACAGTTTTTGATTGACTTGGTAGAACACTGGAGATTTTATTTTCATCAACATCTAATTTTGAAGGCTCAGAATGCTGTTTGCAGTTGTCCTGAATTCTTTTGTTATTAGTAGAATCAGAACTATATATTTCATTATTAATAGATTCATTTTTTCTTGAAAATGTTTTTTGTCTTGAATTACATGTAACATCTTCAGACTGATTTGAAACAATTTCTGAAAAATGTAACTTTGCCTCTGAACTTTTAGAGGGCCTTATATGTTTTGAGGCTGTGTTTATGTTAACATTAGCAGATTTGGTCACTTTATTCTTTGAAGATCTTCTCGTTGGACAGGAAACAATTTGAGCTTGCTTACAGCTGTCAGCACCTAGATCATACCTCTTCTTCAAAGGTCTTCCATAGCGTGATGTATTCACAACTTCAGCTGAAAGTACAGTACTTTCTTCAGAGCTTTTAGCCTCCACAATCACAGAGGAGAATAGAAGATTTTCTGCTTGAGGATTTACAAAACCACCATCTGTAGAACTCTTACTTTCACAATCAATTTTTTTAGAATTCAATGGGTTATGTTTAACACTTTTCTCACTTACACACAAAGTGTCATGGACTTTAACACTCCCTGAGTGCAAGCCTTTTACTTCTGGCGGCTGACTTGAAACAGATCTTGTATGTAGGATACCTGTTTTATTTTGAAAAACTTCCTGGTTTTTTCTTCTTGGCACAGGAGACTTAAAGCCTGTGCTTTTTGGAGCAGTACACTTTTCAATAGATTCACTAACAACTATTTCAGTAGAATTCAATAAGACCATACAGTTCTTGATCTTTAAATTAGTAAAATCTAGAGACTTTTGTTCATTATGGCCAAGTTTAGTAGCAGAGTTAGAAATAGATTGATCAACATTACTACAGCCTTCACCAATTGCTTTGCTTCTGGATTTTTTATCATAGACCAGACTTGAAGCAGGAACATTATCTAGAGCTTGAGATGACTTAGAAACAAAATGAGTCAATGAGCCCTTCACTGCAGTAGCATCTAGAGGACACTCTATTTTTTCATGATTAGTGGTACTGTTCCTTTTTGCATTTTGTCGCTTCTGGTGGAGAGGAGTCAAAAAAGATGAATGGAAATCTGACGCATCTACTGGCAAGCTTATATTCTTCTCTAAGCTTCTTTGACTTGAAACGCTTCTAACACAGTGACGCTTTTCATAGTTGCCAATAAAGCCTTCAATAACAGGACCAAGAGATGCAAGCGGTCTTTTGGAACATCTGTGTGCCTTAATTTGCCCCTTGTTATTTAGCTCACTCAAAGTACATTTTCTGATGAGGTCATGGGGCTTGAGTGTATTAGAAAGGAAGGCAGAAACATCATCATTTATGACAACCTCCATGGTTCTCATCATATCCATGTCAGAGGATTGCCAAAAAAAAGAACATGAATAGGAATTTTATGGCATACATTCACAGTAGATTAAGAAAATCAATGAATATAATTGATCTGAAATAAAAAACTTAAATTATTAAAAAAGTTTTACTTGTGACAACAATGCAGAGGCTCTTGATAAGTACCAATCATTACACAAAATTAGACTACATACATGTTATACATGTGAATAACATCAGCAATAACCAATACATATACAAATATTGTAGCAAGAATTAAAATATTAGAAAATTAAATAGTAGTAGTAAGGATGGTAGTGCTTTGGTAACTCAGACTATCTTGCACCATAAGAGAAGGGACCATTTAGTATGGACTTTAAAGAACAAAGAATCTATGCACATAGTTTGTTCCCACACAAGATCATCTGTGTGCATGGAAAGAGCAAATTAAGAAAGAAGGGAAAAAAAGATAAAGCATCATCAGCAAAGAAGGCATGAAAATGGAAAGAAGCAAAGTGTGCACAAAATGAAGAAGTCATGATGGCCTAGCTAAGCTTAGGTAAGCTATGGAAACTGAAGTAACATAACACTGTTCTCCTAGAGCTAGCCATCTTTTTAGCATAGAATGGACAAACCTTTACTACCTATGGCCTATCTTATGCCCTCTGAGAGAAGAGTTTAAATAATTTTGAACACAATTAGCATGTAAATATCAACTTTACTACAGTCTACTGGATAGAATATCCTATCCCCTGTACAGCCTTCATTTTGGTTCCATTGGATAGGATTCTTTATTTGAGTTCTGGATACCTATTATTTTTAAAAGGCTTCCAAAAACAATAAAAGTCATATGGAAAGACATTCAAACCTAATACAACAATGGTATTAACTACTGATACTAATACAACATAGTGAAGCAAATTCTATAAAAATTAGGGCCCAACTTTTATAAGTTATAACTTTTAGTACCTGCACATTACTTTTTACCAAGCCAACAAAGCTAACAAACCCTACTCAAAATAAAATAATCTAACATGAACTGACTTGACATAATGCATCTGGGAGGAAGCATATTAGATAAGTTGTAGGTAAATATTAACTTCACTGCAGCCAACTGCACCAAACACTGCATTCATTGTAAAGCCTTTATTTTGATATCATTGGACAATAATTTTTTCTGAGTGGTGGAAACCTATTTATGAAAGGTATAGACAAAAAATAAACATCACATAAAAAGATATGCAAACTATTGTCAAGCAATGAGAGAATGTAATGATGCAAACTACTAAAATTATGGTCACATTTCTACAAGTTTTGACTAATGCTATTATGCATATTATTTCATATCAAATTAACACAACAAACCTATCTGAACCTAGCTTGACCTGTCATAACATAATCTAACATAACTTGGGAGAAGCATAAAAACAAGAACAGGTTGTGCAATATAAAATAATTATTCACAACTTTTCCTTGTCATAAAATTAAAAAAAAAGGTTTCTACCATGCAGAAAGAAATTCCTACCAAATAATATCAAAATATAGGACATACAATAAACAATAATCTCTGTAAAGTTGGCCATGGTAAAATAAATGTTAGTAACTGTGTCAAACATTTCATTGGATAGTTGCTCAATTCAAAAATAAAAATAAGTATAATAACTAACATATAACCCACACATTGATAAATTTCTGATAAGTTTAAATTTTTATGCAGAAATCTTGAACACCACCATGACAACCAACTGCATTTAATACTAATTTTAACTTTAAGAGATATTCCATTTAAATTAGATATAATTTACTTGAAGCTTTTGCAACAGCCATTTCAGCAAATACTTCTTAGGAAGTAATCATTTACTTTTCTCTATCAGTTGAGCATGTCACATGTCTTCCTGGGAAATTTGTCAGCAATTTTTTCTCTGCTTCCATATATTTACTAAGTATGACTAGGCCAGATACACACTGGTTAGCATTTATTGTTCCATACCTAAAACAAATTTTAATCCTTTATCTTCTCTTTTCCATCACTCATTTGGAAATGCTATTCTGCATTCTCTCTTTAGCAATAAAAATATTTTTATCCTTTCATTTTCATATTCATCACACTCCAGCACTGTATGATCAACATTTTCATCTTCATTTAATTTACAAACCTGGCATATCTTACTTCCCTTTTTGTTCTACTTGTAGATTCTGGCATTTACTTCCAAGCTCTTTTGGTCCAGCTTTCTTTCTAGTATTTTAACACTCCAAATTCATGGTTGAATTTCTGTATGATTTGGTTGATATTTACTTTATTGCAGGCCTGTGGTCAACTGCACAGAGTGTCTCATTCATCTATTATGCAGCCTTCATTTTTGTGTCATTGAATAGGAATTTTACTCCCAAGTGGCAGAAACCTATTTTCAAGAGGCTTACAAAAAAATGACAAAATAGTTTACATTTTGCATCCTGTCTCTTTCTGAGCAGCTATGCCTTTCCATACACCTCAAAAATATTTCATACTTATTTGCTATTCCAGTTGGCAGCACTGGCCAATCTCCCATACCATTGATGCACTATATCAACCCTTACAGACATTCAATGTTTCATGTTTCAGCCATTTGGTTTAAATGCACTATTCTTATATGCTTGTACTTACACTTTCTTTATATGACCTGTGTTCCTAATGTACACTTTTGGTTCTAATCCCCATTGCCATTGATAACCAATAATTGACCTTTGATTTGTCAAATTTCTAACAAAAATGTCAATTTTTTAACATGGAATATAGTGCTGATTGTAGGTAATCAACTCCCTCACTCACTAGTACCACATTGTCAGCATCTTGCACATTAAAATAATCCTATGTTAACATGTTTTATGGTTGGTCCATCTCATCGCCCATTCTGATGTATACAATCCTAATTCTAATTTCAAAATAGCAACTTGAGCTTTAAGAATTCAATCTAGATTAGATTTAATTTAAATTGAGGCTTTCCCAACAGCCAAATACTCCTTAGGCTCTCATCATCTTTTCTTCATCCATCATTCACGTTGGAAGGGCTTCTCTCGTGTAACTTGTCCATGATCTTCTTCCTCTCCATTCATACATTTACTAAGAAGCACTTGAGACCAGACACAGCACTGGCATTCCTTCTTCCAGGCCCGGAATCACCTTTATTCCTTTATCTTTGCTTTCCTACCACTCATTTATAATTGCTATTCTACATTCTTTCCTCAGCAATCCAGATTGTTTCCTTTCTTTTTCACATCCATTACACTCTAGCACTGCATGTTCAACATTCTCATCTTCATTTTTTTTTAGTCACAGACTTGGCATATTTAAAACATGACAGCACCTTGAGTTCTTTGTTCACTTTTCACTTTTTTTAATATTCTACGCACTTTTTCCTGTCACTATATTTCTAATATAATTTTCTATCTTCACAACTCCGTCATTTCACGTCAACCACACCTACGTAGCAAATTCAAATACGCTCAAAACCAAATAAACTTGAACATACCGCGGACCTATGGGAAGGAAGAACGCCACTTTTTAAAAAGTAGAATAACCGCTAAAGTTCTGACTTGGTTAAATAAAGAATTTTTCATTTATCACAACATTGCTTATACAAATCAAACTCTAATTTGATCATGTCATTTGATATTAGTACATTCAGTATGGATAATTCCTCAAATAATATTGATGGACTTTGAAAATCTTAAATGAGCGTATTTTCTGATCGATGAAAACTTAAGAACATAATTTTATGGAAACAAATCAAAGAATATCATATATACCTACAATTTATGATTAAATATATGGAAAAACTACAAATAAATGGACAAATATTGTAGTTGACGTTTAGAGTGGGAGGACAGAAGCAACTGCACACAAGATATTTCATTTTTTATTAAGCAACAGGCTAGCAAACACTCGTAGAATTTACCCAGGATATATTCAAGCAATATGTGTATAATTTATTCTTTCACTAATATATAGTCTGTTTTTGTAATACATACACAAAAGACAAAACACATATGGCATAGGACCAACGTATCCAACCAAAATAGTTTCCTTCGTTTTTTATGTTGGGGGTTCAAATTGGTAGTACGTTCGTTTTGGTCAGGATGGATATTAAAACACTGGGGTTTTGTCAAGCACTTAACTCGTATATTTACGTCGTGAAGATTCGGGTCTGATCCCTTGAATAGTGTCTGATCCCGTGAATCAGCCCAATACAAAGCAAGTAATAATAGTTTTTTCTCAAATCAATAAGATTACAGCCTTGAAATTAAAATGGGAAGTCTCGATAAAACTTCTAATTAGGATTAATATGACTACAGCTTTAAAATTACGTGTGAAAGTCACAATAAAACTTCGGATCGT
>VOMN01113201.1:0-15341 GCA_014899125.1 Orchestia grillus | reverse complement strand
GGCCTCCTTTGCCTCACTATCATCAGACGGCGGAGGGAATCGGTCTTATTCAACAGCTCGCGGTTATGCAAAGGCACACCATGCACACAAAGCGGCGGCACCCCAGTGTGCTGTTTCTAGTTCTAATTTTTTGCTTGCTGTTTCTATGCGCTGGGAATCCTGTGTGGGAATACACCTGTGCATAGATTCCAAATTGTCAAGACTCCTTGCCAAATGGACCCTTCTTTTCAGTCTCTTTGAATCACATTTCATGTGGGTAGGGAGCTTTAAACCAATTAATAATCTAATGTTACACAGCTAGTGATCCGAACTGAGTAAAGGATATATTTATGTATGCTTCGCTGAATTCCTAAATTCATACATTAATTGTACCTAAGAACGGTGTAAATGGGGACACCTATACTGTTAATATGTGAATGCTATGCATTTCTGTGGTGCCACGGAAAAGACAGGATGTGGAGAAGCCCAGCATTTTTGGACTCCGAAAAGAACCTTTATTTATTCCAACACGTTTTACTGTTGGGTTTTAAATGCCTTACAACTACTGGTGTGGTGGGGGATGCGAGGAATGTGTGGTTTAAACTTCCTTTTCCAAGGGAAGTACTCCGCACTCGCGTGAAAAGCCCCATATGAGCAAGGCTTGAACCCTGGCCCTTTCGACTGTGAGGCCATCATGCTCACCACTACACCATGGAGCACTGTAATCCCGAGAAGCGTTTAGATAACTCAGGAATTGTTATTTATGATGTTCCAAGTGAACGTAATTTTACTATAGATGGCATTTTAAAGGATAAAGGGTAGATTGATTCGCATAATATCGTAAGTTCGACTAATGATGGGTCTCTGATAATCCGGAAGCGCGAAACACATCGTTCCGAGAATGGGGCACTCCCAGTTAAGTTTGGAGGAAATCTACCATGATTAATAGAAAGACTCAATTAATGAGGGAGAACTTTATGGACAACACTCTGCATCTTCCGCTCGTCCTGATTGTGATCATGACGCTGTCGTTCGGAGTTCGTTGCGATGCTGAGAGGCTCCATGTACGGCATCGGAGCCGATTTCATACCCATGGAATGGGGTTGTATTTTTATTTAATGATCCCTGTATTGATCAAAATTTCTTTCATTAACATTGTCACTTAATTACTGCCCCGTGGAGAAAACACATTCTATTGAGTTATGCATTTAACATGTCACCGACTTGATAAGAGATGAGTAGCGGGGGAGACCCGAGGGCGAAGACGGCTTCGCTTTGCCGTCCGAGGTTTGCAGAGTCGAGGTCCGTGCGGTGTGTTCGGACAGTGAATCTTTTCTCGAGGCTTTTTCTTTCCGGTAGATGGTAGATTTGCGATGAAATATTTCCGGTTCATGATAGATCTGTGATTAAACATTTCTGCTAGATGTTGTATTTGCGATGCAGCCATATACATGAGAACGGGGTTGGTGCAATGCAAAAGAAGATATCTTCGAGTTTAAACCAGTAATTGTATCGGTAAAATTTTGGGAATTAAATCTTGTTCAAGTTGTTTAGAATATTAACTACTTGCTTCAGCTGCTGCTGTTGAACCAGCGAGCTTTCCATCGTGTTGAAAGGTGACCGAGAGTCGTAATCATTAGTAGGGACGTACACCTGCAGTGCCCAATAATTCCAATTTATTTTAGATTTCCTAAAGATTGGATTGATCACTGTGCTTCTCAGTTTGGCAGTTCATGTTCAAAATGCAATTGAAACTTTCAATGGTTGCGCGCGGGACTTTTCGGGAGATACACCATTTGATGCTTAGCGAAGTTTTTTAGCGATACACACTTGTCATTGAATTTCGTGGCATTCATCACTCAGTCATCACGTCCACTATTAGATGATAGCAAAATTCAAAACTGACTTTCTAGATTAACATCACTGAACGCCTGTGAAAGTTGAAACTGAAGCTTCTACTAACGACTGACTTTTAGAGACAACTACCAAAAATACACTTTGAAACACGTGTCGGCTCCACCATTCCTACATAACGACCTTGTATGATTGCGCCATATTCGTACAGAGAGCATGACTGCATAACGCTGTGACATCAACCTCGCTAAAAAGTCAGACTTACGACCAGGAAACTGCCTGGAACATGAAGTAAATTGGCTGCACTTGAACATCTTTGTTAGGTGCTGGAGCCATCTCAGCTCGCCGTGATCCGTCGCATGCAGCTCATCAGGAGCGAATGTCCCGCCGCTGTGTAGGCAGAACTAACGACAGCGTCTTGTTTTAATTAAGAGACGCTCGTTGTTAGCGAGCACGAAGGTCTCGAGCTCTCCATGGGTGATCTCTGCATTGCTCAGCTTACCCTGCCACTTCAGTTAGAGAACCAAACTTCCTTCATTCGCCCAAATTAGTTATTTTCTTCACAAACTTATCTTCAGCTGGACAAAGACGACTCGTGCGATTTTCGTACAAGCAGCATTTTACAGTCAGATCAGTATCTCCGTTTACTCCAACTTGGTCCTTGTCTGAACGAAGACTGTTCATGCGTTTAATGAGAAGGATTTTGGTGATTGGGCTGTATGGCATAATTATCATTATCCCGCTATATAATAACAGCCCAGTGCTGCTTGCTTGGTTGGTCCGTCCGTCTGTCTGCTGTCTTTCTGTAACACTTTTGCGGATTTATATAGGAGAAAATTCTCCGGTCCGCACTCCAAAACTAATAGCGAGACTGTCAAGTAAGGCAGTCTGTATCACTGATTCTAAAAATAACATTTCATGTCACAACTACAGCAAATAATAGGGCTTCTTAAGAATATAACATAATTTTCCCCGCCATTATTGGGCGGGCGCGCCCACTAGTCATTAGCACATTTTGCCTTACATGTTTCATAGTTTCAAGGTGGCATCAACTTCCAGAATATTGTAACAACAATAACTTTCCAGAGTTACGTAGTGCTTCTCATTTGTTTAAAAACAAGACTTATCGTTTACCTTAATTAAGACTGAGAAATAAACATTTCACGCAGTGAAGCTCTTCTCTTCAGACGAAGGAGTAATTTTAGCATTGTTTGCATCTCACCAATGTTTTTGTTCGAAAACCACGGGGCAAAATAACGACGTTCCCTGCACAAAAGTTCACCTTTCGGGTATTTTCCTTTTCTTTGCCCACTGTTCAAAATTAAATGGTATTGTAGGATCTAAATCTCAATCATAAAATATACCCGTTGAACGGAAGTATTATTTTGTTTTATTAGATTTATGAAGCATTAAAAAATTAGGAACATTAATGCTGTACTTTAGTTCTAGTCATTCTGGCCTCCTCATGTTGGCTATCGCAAAGCAAATCATTCTTATTGAGAAACTTCTCCTTTAATAGATTAATGCCATTCATCTCGCCTTCCTCCTTTTGGCGGGTGAGAAGAAGCAAGCTATAGTCGTTGCAGCAGGACCAAACTCCTCGAACAGCATCCTTCCGTCCTGTCGTCTTTGACGGTGAAGAAGAGCCAACGCGTTTCAGGGAAGAATCTCGTCAAGGAACCACTCCTCGAATAGCATCCTTCCTTCCGTCCTGCTTCCTATTGCACCTCGCCCTCCAGCGCCGCAGAAGCAAGTGCCTGTGGAAATGGCTTCTTGTTAAGGCAGTTAGCCCCTGCTCTATGACGTGTCTCTGGGCGCAGGGGTAATGCGACCGTGATACTAGCGCGGCCAGTTCCAAAATTATGGGCTCCATAACCTTTGAAGAGCATGCTTCCAGGACCACCTCCAGAACAGGGCTTGCACTCCATGCTTACCTGCGCTCAGCCAGCGTGCCCGCCCTGCTTCACTTACCGTGGGTCTGGACGCGAGGCTTTCTTTGAGAGGAACTTCTTCATCACACGCACGCGTAGAATTTTATTTGAAAACTGCTAGTTCTGAGTAAAAGCCTTTCTATGATTGAATTTGGTGGCGTCATGTGTAATTGCTTTAGTTCTAATTGGGGGGATTAGCAGTAACTCAAAGTATGTACGAAAGTCAGTACTGCTGCATTTGTACATGTATTGATAATATTACTGCTCAACTATACTTCGGGCATGAACATTTCGGAACAAGATTTCTCCAGGATGGACGCTACACTGTCCTCCAAACGCACTTTGAGTACAGTTTTCCTTGCCAGGTACGTCAGCTCCGAACGATACAAACGTACACTGAACTCATCAGTCGTCATCATACCATTGGGGACTCGGCGCTCTGGAGCAGTATTTTGACCATCACTTTAAAACCTGTAATGTTCATTTGAGTCCGTCAATGTCCTTTAGCTCAGGGTGTGTGAGCCGGCACTCCTGTGTAGCCTAGGTGAGATAACGCAGACCACTTTGAGGGGCTTCATGGCGTTCTTTCTTTCTTTTTCTTTCTCGTTTTTAATTCTCTTTCCTTTTATTTCTCTCTCATTTTTTTCTTATTCCTTTTATTACTTTTCCTTTCTCCCTCCTCTTTCTTTCTCCCTCTTTTTCATTGTCTTTTTTTCTTTCTATCTGCTTTTCTATCTCCTTTTTTTCATCTCCTTTTTCTATCCCCTTTTCTTTCTACCTCATTTTCTTTCTACCTCCTTTTGTGCATTTCTCACGCATGTTCGGCCAGAGACGCTCCGCTCAAATTCTTGAGTTTGGCGTTAGAGGGAAGATCAGTCGCTGAACCATTCGAACCAACTTTCCAGCTTGAATCATAAGCCTTCTCAATGCTTAGTCAATAAGAGTGCTCAAAATGATACCACCCCTGACAAGTTTTAGTTCAAATTTCAATCATTTTTGGTTCCTGTGAATTAGCTAAATGTCTTACATATACAGTGATGGGAGATTGACTTGAAAACTCGAAATAATCTTGGAAGACTAGCGTGAAGACTTGGAATGATGGTGGAAGACTATCTTGAAGAGATAAAATGATGGTGGAAGATTAACTTGAAGACATAAAATGATGATGGCGAACAAGTTACATATCAAGTCGTCCAAATTCAACCCAAATATTATAAACTGATCCGTTGTAGCACGCACGGCTCGCGCGCCAGTCGCTGGGGCGGATGATCGGACTCGTCCACGAACACTTTACTGAAGAGCAGAGATAGAGGAGGCACTGATATTTATTATTCACAACACGAACATTTCAAAGAAGACTTGGGGCAGCCATGCGCTCAGTACGTCTGGCCAGGCGTGCGGAGGTCAAGAGGGTGCGCTTTTTGTGCGTGTGACAGCGTTTGTAGGTGGGCTGGCACCGCCCGTGCATACCAAGAACAAATCAATTGCGCACAGCTGTGCGTGACGTGAACATTTGCGACCAAAGCCGCTGCAAATGGCAACGACCTCTTTGACACTTAATAGACATGCTAAAAACTTAACACCGTCGCCGGAATAGACTTGCTCGCGCTGCTGAGCCCAGGCCTCAGCGCCGTTCAAGATCAAAATGAAATGAGTTTGGAAGAGGAAATGGAAGTACTTCGCCTCAAAATAGGATGCGCCTGAAAAACGCGTCTCCTGAAAATGACGCTGAGGCGCGCACTGAATTTCAGTGGCAGCGAGGCGCTGTTTGCAGTGGCAGGACTCCATGGGGGACCTGCATGCGATCTTCTTACACGCGTTTCGGGCGCTGTTTAGGAAGGCCCATTTGGAAATACTTGAAAAAATTTTGTCATGCGTACTCGACTATATTGTGGCAGTATAGAGACAAGAAATAACTTGAAGTCCTATGAAATTGGTGAGGAAATTCAGGTACCATGTACGTAGGTTTCCTCATTTTGAGACGGGCTTTATGATGTAATTTTATTCTTCATGACCAACCGGCATTCAGCAGTTATTTTGACATCACGTTCCCGTTGACGTTCGAAACGAACTCTGCACAGTGACGAAGTGGTCCCTGCAGTATAGAGATAGTGTTCAATTATCAACGTTAACATGCAGAGACACAGTCGACTTCAGATCTCCTCCAATATCGAGTAAGCGTGCTTTAATTGCTGTAAATCTCAAATACCCGTGTTGGAACTATTGTTTTCAAATAACGCACGACATTTTTGGCAGGGATTAGTACAGCATGCACGACTAATCTTACGCTATGGGTCTGTTGTTGTTTGTTTCGGAGTCGAGTGTGACGTGGTAAGCTTCCCTTTCTGTAGCTCTCCTGCGTTAATATTTCGGTAGCTCCTATGGCTCCGTCTTGCTCTTATTTTTCTCATAGAGACGTGCCCCAGCACTGATGCACCCCAGCCCTGATGCACCCCAGCACTGATGCGCCCCAGCACTGATGCACCCCAGCACTGATGCGCCCCAGCACTAATAAGCTCTTTATGAGTAGCTACATATGAAAATTACTCGGTGGATTTGTAATATACAATAACTTTTAAAAGCACTCGGGGAGAGTTGCGATAAATACCAGTAGTAAAATTTGATCTGTGGAGCAATATCTTCCCGTTCATCAGAATAATTATGAAAACTTTGAGGATTAAGAAGATTAAGAAAATCTCATTAAATGCGTTTTCTAGATAGGCCCATCTTCGACAGTATCTCGGCTACATTTCAGTGGTGAAAGAGGACATCTTTAGCACTTCAGTTGTACAAGAGCTGATAAACATTATCATTGAGTGAGCAGATAGGCCCTTTCATTCTCAAGGCCCTTAAGCTGCTCCCAATTGTGACCAGGAAGAAAATTAATTGTTTGATGAGCAATAATAGAATTGTGAAGAAATTTTCACAGTTTGTATAATTGCATTGTTTGTAGGAGTCATCCACTCGGGTTCGATACGAGTGATCTTCTGATATCAGAAAGGAGAAACAAGTTTGCTAAAACCCGTGTCACGACACACATCAACTCAAGGGAACTTATAAGACTCCTAAAAATTGTACAAAGAATTCACAGATAAAAGCAACAACTTCAAATGGCGGATCTCAGTAAGATATTCACGGCGGAATAAAATCCAGCTCAACTTATGAAAGTCACTGAAGAATATATTCACTTTATCAAAGGAATTAAAAAAAAAACGCTCAAGATTACGATCATGGCGATGGTGATGCAATCAACACTATTGGGTAGAACAGAAATTCAAATTAGACCTGACAAGCGTTTGAAAAACCGTAAGGCACTGCACAATTATGAAGGGAGAAACGAGGGTTCTTCTAATACGAGGGAAGTGAGACTTTATATAAAGCATTAGCTGGGCAAAACATGTTTCCATCAAGCCTATGCTTGACATGCTAACTTCCACGTGAAGTATTCGCATAATTGACGTCGAATGACGTCAACAGAACGTAACACTAGCCAAAATTCTTGGCATATCCCCATTGAGGGCGCTATGACATCGGCGACAGAGGCTCTTAGGGCTCCGAAACGAGTCCGGTTACGACACAAATCTAACGTAAACGCCTGGCCGAGCGTGGCCTTTCGATCGATACGAATGACACGCTCTCAGGACCATATGGAGGAGCAGCAGCACGGTGCTTCTTCGCAAGAAATGGCAAGAATGAGGCCCGGCTGCCCGGGAAATAGGTTGCGAAGGACGTGATAATGGGGCAGCGCACAGACGGATACCGCTCTTGATCGAAGAAGTGTCATCGGCGGCGCGCAGTCGGCGCTCCGCTGCCGAAGAGAATGATCGAGATGAGATTACCTGCTGGTGAGCAGATAGGGGGCACGGGGCACATGGTGGGATACAGAAGGGGAATCGGGAGAAAGACCGAGAAACAAGCCTGCAGAGGGGTGAACTGAGTGATACAATGACCGTCGAACAAGCGAGGTAGACACCTCAGTTTTGACGGGCACTCAAGCTGCGAGAGACAGACGCGTGGTAGGCCTGAGGGACACAATATATTGTGACAAGGGACCCACAGAGCTCGATGAATTACGAGCCTGAGCTAGCTACTCAACATGCGTCTGATGCGAGGGAGAGGTCTCCAGGGAACATTTCTTGAAATGAGAGATATTTAAATGGTGTGAAAAACACATGCGCTCTGACTGGGTTGGAGCTCGTGCATAACGTAGAGACGCTGGAGAAATTATCCAATTAGTGGCTAACGGTGAGGTTAGTGATGATAAATTGATCTTTTCAATTTAATGAGTATTCACCTTGTTCCCGATGTTGAAGCCAACAAAGTAGACTAGTGGACCAGGCTGCAAACACCGGGATAGACTTTGTTCCTCATCATGCCAGAAATTATCGCGCCGATCAACTGAAAACTGCAAGCAGCGTCTGTGCAGGTTCAATAGCTAGTTGTGGTGTATGAATGTTTGGTGTAATCATTTACGTGGAATCGAGAGCTGTAACAAACGTGTGGGATAACCAAGGACTACCATAAGAAAGGACGTTCACAGCTGCTTATCTGGGTTTGTTAGCGAACTACATCCCAATTTTCAACATGCAGTTCGTATTTCAGTCAGTACAACCATTATTCAACAACTGAATGTAGCACAGAATAGTGTTAAAGAAACAAGCATCCCAAAATATGGTTTTATTTGGATATAGAGAAACTTTTGCTGATGCCAATTAGACCGACATGCGAGCCTTCTTGATTGATGGTCAATTTCGATGTAGTTTTCGTTACGAGACGTTGCCTCCTTAGTGATGGTGATTTATTAGCAGCAATAACGTACGTAATTTTATGCACATTGAACATTATTTCAAAGATTATCTTGAATTGAAGTCTGCAAGTTAGGTCTTTCAAACAGGGATTTATTCATTCTCTAGGTTTTATAGCTATCTAACGTAATTTCGCTTTCAAATGCTCATGAGCTGTTTGCCGTGGTGAAATTACCAGGTGTGTCCACCCGACCAATAACTGCACGAAGCATTTGCAATGTACGTACAATTTGCACGACGCATTCTCGTTTGCTGACTGCAGAGCCACTGCCTCGCCCTCTAAATATTGAAGACCAGCGACTGATATGTTTGACAACAGAAGACTCTATAACATCACCGAGTGAATTTTTTGTCGTGAGAAAGAATTGCACGAAAAATAGAAAAATCTTCTAATTCCCAAAAGTGATGACAAATTTGTGTGTACTTTCAATACCGAGAATTATGAAGAATGCGAATTTACTCTGATTGTGAAAAACAAATCAAGATTGTGCTCTTCTCTTTTTCTTCCTGCCTTCAAAAATGGAATCAGCGAACCACTAAGCGAGCTTCTGAATCCAAAGAATGGTTTGAGCGTACATATTCTCTAACGTTTGCGGAGGTTCACTCAGCCCTACTTCACAAACAACCTCACTGCTGATGTTCCTTAAAGTGATTACCATTCTGCAACCTCAAGAACTGCAAGACTACAGGAAAGCCAAGAAATTTGATTTTCTGACCAATCAGTCGCAACTTTTAACCCAGAAACATTATTTAGTCAAGGATTATTGCTTAGCGGTTGAGTCATTTCCACTCTGTAAGTAGGAATTGTTTACACAGTACTCGTTTTTTTTTCAAGGAAGAAAAATTGCAGTGTATCATATTTCCTTAGAATGTGGACGAACTGGTAACTAAATAAAAGAATGTGTTTTTGTGGGTGGACAAGGTTAGAATTCGTCCAACTGTGGCCTTTTCTTAAGGTGTGTTCAGTGGGGTGACAAAAAATGCTCCCGACTCTAAAGCAACATCAATGCTCTGTGCCATGATGAAATGCCTCCACAGACGACCCAGCGTTATGGTCACAAACTCGCAGCTGACTACCAGTTTGATGTAAAAGAAGCTGCAACTGTGGCGTGGAGCAGTCAGAGGGTACCGTCCTTGGGTCTATCGCTCGAAATCAGTGAATAAACTCCGCTGAATGCAGTCATCTAGCATTGGATTTTATAGAGAAAGAGTATCAGTAGCGAGTCTGCAATACATTGCCAATACATACCATTGCTGAGATTTTCTTTGAGTGCCGAATAATAGAAAATTTTCTATTAGTTTGTGTCTTTCTGAGTGAGTTTTGTTGTATGTACATTGGAATGTCATCATATAATTTATTACTATATGGAGAGTAGTTTATGAATGACCTAGTGGGATTCTTTTCCTGCATAAGTTTAACATTTAGTTTTAATGCTTACTTGATATCGACAGAGTGATACTAATAAGGGTAAACTTGTGCGTAAGTTAATGAATGCTTAATTAAAGGTTCCCCTGTATTCATGATACACTAGGTTTTGTGGCGCATGTGTGCTATATTTACTTACCAATTAGTGATGATTTTGATGAAAATAGGAACTGAATGATGAGCATTGTGAGAACCATTGCTGACAAGTCCAGATGATCAGCTGTGCATGTCCTTTCTTACGTTAGTCCTCGAGTAAAACATAACCACATGATGCTATAAAGACGCTTATTGCTAAACATTCACTTTATAAGCTAACGAATTTCCGTCCATTACAATCTTCTCAATGAAAAAATATCTTCATCCGTTTCAATTACGTTATATGCATTTTGGGCACGTAGAAATCAGGCTAATGTTGTTCAAACTCGTATAATTTTCCTTGATAATTTCTAGGCGCGATCGCAAAATATTTTTCTTAAGTTTCACTGCGATGGAAGGCAAAAATACGAACGACAAAGCGGCTTCCTTTGTGACACGAGCGTTGGGGGTTCCTCAAGGCTCGACGTCAGGCCTTAATGTTGACCCTGGTGGTTTGGACTGCCATATCCTGGCCCGAGCAAAACTGAGCTGCAGCGACTTTCCTTAAAAACACGACCGTAAGTCAGGTGTCGAGTTTCCGGTTTTGGTCTTGTAACTGTTCAGGCTTTCCTTGGGAAACATATGCCGTATGACGTTCATGTTTTCCCCCGCGTTTTTGCTTGCTGCAAGCCAATGCTGGGAAGAGCTACTTTTTCTACCTTCTGTAAATGAGGACACGGTTTTTCCCGTAAAACTTTCTGCACATAATTTCATGTTCTTATTCCTAGATTCAGCTTACGTAAACGATAAAGCGTATTCGTAAAGCATGACGATGAGCGCTTGTATATGACGTGAAGTATGAATATAAAAAGATAGCTGTTAGATCGATGGTGTATTCCAGCACTATTAATCGTGCGAGGTTATTACTCACCAATTATTTTACTCAAAGATACTTGCGAAAAATAGTATTTCCACGCTTATGATTCTGAAATGAAGTTTTCTCACGGTATTTTCAAGTTAGCCTTTCCATATAGCAGTTGTGCGGGGTTTTTAAGAAATGTAAGATGGCTTTCCATATAACAGATGTGCTTGGTTTTTAAGAAATATAAGACGGATTCTATTTTCGAATGAAAAAATGTTAGCCTTCAATGGTGGAAAAGTTCGAAAAGTTAGTTGTCCAAGAATTTTTATTTAGTGAAGCTTAAGCCCATTGGCAGTAGGAAAGTACTCTTAAACAGGGTAAATATCTTTCAGCAAAATTCAGTAAAAGTGATCTGCATTGTTTGGCAAAATACCCGACTACGCTGCGCATCTCCATTCTTAACCCATTTTTGTTCCTCTGCAATGATATTTTGTAGCGTGAATTGTGTACCAAACATCATAGTCAAACTAAACTACAAGAAAGATTTTTCGTGCAAGGCCCGAAATTATTTATTCTTCACTGTGAACTGGAGCTACGCGCGTACCAAAACTTAGTCATGAACGTCGAGTTGTATCAATCCACGATTGGTGATTTTTAATTTTCAGTTTTGTTTTTTCCATACTGCCGATCGAATTAAAGGCCTCGGGGAAAAGAGCTTCCCTTATTTTCCTCTCCTTGAAAAAAGCTCGAGCTTCTGTTATAAGGCTTCAACCCCACTGGGATGTTCCTTTCTTTGCAGCACGGTATTTCAAGCGTTGTTGTCCAAGACAGAGGGAGTGATCAATGCGGCTCAGATCCTCGGCAGTTTTAAAAATCCCCAAAACTTGGGTACAATTATTGCGAGTAACTTTTGTCATCGTCGACATGGGGGTGAGGGTCCGAGGCTGCTTCTTGGAGTTACTATTTCGGTGTCGCTCGTCATCACTTGCTACTTGGCACTCATGTTGGTACTTCGTTGTACATTTGAAAAACATTTTTAAAATGTGTCGGAATAGTTTCGCATATTGTCTATTACTTATACTCTCTGTGGCGTTTTGCCAAAACGCCTGAGGTGTTCCACCATCATGCATGTACATGTACACGTACATGAGCATGTACAGCGTGTACACCGTCCCCTCGTACACGATACACTCTCGCATTTGCCGACAGTCGCGGGGGTATGAGTCCCCATACGTGTATCTATGTACATAAAGGCTCATAAAAGTATGATACTGCTCATATCGACCCCATAAACACAACATCCACCCGTTAAATCTCTTGTAAGGAAATTTAATGGAAACAAATTACCGAGAAAATTTTACGCAATAGTTGATTCTCCGGCCTACAACGAAGCTTTTATGGAAGAACATATATGTACATCAATGAACGTACTCGTCTGCACAAGCGTGCGCAGCGTTCCCAAATCAGTTTATTAAACCTAATTGTAGCGCCACTGTTGCCTTCCTTATACAGTATGAAATTGCAATTATTTTATAATTATACCGTTATACGATATAAGTTGCCATTATATTATATTTATATCATTGTTATACTCGTTATTACACGATGTAAGTTGTCATGTTATACTCAAACCCATACACGGTATGAGTTGCCATCATGTTATGCTTATCGCATTACACGATGTAAATTGCCATCGTGTTATATGATTATATGGTATGAGTTGCCGGCATAATGCTATACTTATACCATTATACAGTATAGGTTGTCGTTATGTTATGATCATACCATTACACGGTATAAGTTGCCTGTTACGCGCGGTGGTGTACGTTAAACCACCGCGCGTAACAGACACCAGCCACAGCCGGTGCGGGAACACCACGACTGGTGAGGTAGCCTCACGAAGACCCGGCGGATGACACTTCAAAGTATCCAGGATACTAGATCAGTCTTTGAAATAAAACATAAATCCACTTTCGGTAAGGCATGTTTCATCAGCTTCTCTGATTCTAACCGTCTGAAATGGGTGTCACCAGAAGCTTGTCGAGCTCTCGGTCAGATCCAGGTTTGCGCTTCGGGTTGAGGCATGCTGACTTCGAAGCATCCAGTATGAAATTACTCTTCTTTTCGAATGCGTTTCATGAAAAATCCGGAAATGTTGGTAAGTGACACGGCTGTTCCTGTCAAACCAAAGATGTGGGCTACTCGGAGCTTTCCGCTGTCCCCATCAGCGGCCGCCCGGAATCATTTTCCTTAGTGAGCTGCGAGGCCGGGAATGTGAATCTAAAGAAACCTCTCATTAATGAAATACCTTGCTTTCATCCGCCAAAACGGCGGAAAAACGGAGGAGCTTCTATTTCAGGCGACAGCAGTGCGGTATCGGTTTCCCGTCATCCAATGAGCAGGCTTTCAGCGACTTTACTTTGATCACTATCCTCAAGCGTACGAGATGGAACAAAGTTATTCAATTAATTATTCAATTTTGGACCGCCTGCGCAGGCCGCTGAAAGGCCAATCTTGTTATCAGTTTCTCGAAACGAGTCTCCCAAGAAAATGCTACTCATAAGTGTGACTTCAGTTGAACATGTTAGAATGTGTGTGGAAGTAGATAATTAGTGGCAGACGCTCCTTCAACATGGACGATGTTTTCCTTTCATACGAAAAGTGAATCTACCGATTGTAAATTTTAATATTGTTACGTATCATAATATGTTACGTACACACGACAGTTCAATTCCGATATGCTTCTTATGCTTTTATCCCTTCAAAATGCCGAGTTTCATGTGCTCCCCTAACACGCAATAGAATAATATTGTGTCATACATTCATGATACTACTAGCATTGAAAATGAATGGATATTTTCGTGGGTGTCCTGTTTTGGAACAGCGCCCGAATGCGCCGCGTATCCTTGATACCTACGAGTCCGTAGGACCAGAATATTGTGATTTGTATTTGTTTCTGATTCATTTCGTAGCTCATTTGATGCATTTTGTTGCTCATTTGATGCATTCCGTTGCTCATTTGATGCATTCCGTTGCTCAGTTGATGCTATTCCTCGTCCAGTTGATACGTTTTGCTTCAGTGTATCTCATCTGAAGTAGCAATCTGTAAGGCAAGAGTCATCGTTCCCCGTTGGTACGAAGACTCTCCGGGCAAAAATAATTTTTTTCGAGTGCCGTGTTCCCCCGCACCAATAGAATTCGCATCGCATTCGCCATACGTCTGCAGCTGTTGTGCAGGTGGATGTGCAGGTACAGCGCACGTCGATACTATTTGCGAAGGCTAATTTGGTGCTCAGTAATTGTCCGCAACTCTCCCATTTCCTCGCGTTCATTTTCGGTCTGAACATCTCCAGTACCGTACAGTTCTTCCTTTCTTCCTCTTCCCGAAGAGCTCAAGCTTGGATTTTTTACCCTAAAATGAAAATATTACCCGGATTTTTGGAGCTCGAGGCAGCTCATATTTTGATCTTTAGAGAGCATTTTTATATTCCAAGCCTCCATTGAATCAGTGAGCCAACGTCGATAAACTCTCAACTTTTTCTCGCGAAATTGGCACAAACTTGAGATCTCGGACGGGAAAAAGCCGCCAGCTCATTTTTGCGCTGGTCTATCTTGTGCGGAGTATGGGCGGCTTCAGGGGGAGATGCAAAACTTTTAGAATAAACACTCATTAGCTATTCGGAAGTTGCGGTCCAAGTTGTGATCAAGAAGCATTTGCTTAATGAGCGACCTACCCCGCAACTTAAGTGCTCAACTTAATGAGCAGCACACCCCGCAACTTGAGTCCTCAACTTGATGAGCAGCACACCATGCAATGTAAGTGTTCAACTTAATGAGCAACACGCCACAGAACTTAAATATCCAACTTGATGAACAGCACACCACGCAACTTGAGTTACAACACAATACACAACACACCACTCAAGTGCACATCACAAGACACAACACACCACTCAAGCACACAACACAAGACACACCACACCACCCAAGCACACAACACAAGACACACCACACCACCCAAGCACACAACACAAGACACACCACACCACCCAAGCACACAACACAAGGCACACCACACCACCCAAACACATAACACAAGACACGCCACACAACGAGACAACGCCGCCACGAGCGCCCGATCACAGCGGGCAACCCGCAGCCGGCATCCCCGCTGTGCCCGATGGAAGTTCCGATTTTTGAGCGCCCGGGTTACGAAATTCGCTCATTCAATAAGCGAGTTTCCCATTTTTTCTAAGAGAGCAGCTTGTAGTTGGAGAGAAGTGGAGTGTGCGCGAAATAAGCTGCTTCAAGTTCATCGTGAATTAGCTGGACAAGCTGCACCACTTCAAACTTGGATAACTTCGCGGCCAGACCAGCACCCGGCCCCACTAATTGCGGGTTAATACTCA
>VOMN01113200.1:0-19585 GCA_014899125.1 Orchestia grillus | reverse complement strand
TTTTTAAAGGTCCTCCCGATAATACGTAAGCACCGAAATATGCATTGTTATTAATTAATAATGACAATTGGGTAATTTAGAAGTAAATGAAAATCGGACATGATGAGAAAAGTCTCAAATGGAAAGGAATGGAAATTTAGGCATATCGTTTACGGGTACTCTTTGCCAATACCTAAAACAGTTCAAGCTTTTAAAAATGGTTTATGCATGCTAAAATAGTATGTTGTCTCTTCTTGTTGGTAGTAATTTCTTAGTTGGTACAAAATTTTAGTTATTGGTCTCAAGAGAACTACATCAAAATGAAGTAATGAAAGTTAGTTTCTGTTATGTCAGTGAAAAGTCTGAGGGGGATGGCAGGGTGCGGAACAAACTCTCTTCCTATGGCACGGATCATTTTGGGTTTGACACACTTGCACGACTCAATAAAAGGAATGCATTTTGATGCTGTTCTTCGATGTCTCAAGAAAAAAAAAATTTGTATGATTTTCAAAATTATTCAGGTTGCGCATTTTTTACACTAGAACAATGAGGTTGGTCTTACTGTGTTTCAATACAAAGAACTAAAAATGCGGACTGATTTATGAAAAATTGAAAAAGTTTTCGTCATTACGAAAAAATGTCCACGATTTTCTCCCCTGCGTATTGGGTATAATTTTTACAACGTTTTTCAAAAGAAGTTAAGTAATGGAAAAGTTTTCGTAGAGTAATTTGTAAAAATGTATCATGTACTATAACATTGGCTTAAAATGATACCAAGTGCTGTGACTGCTGCACTACTCGCGAGTTTAGAGAGTGGTGGTTAGGAGAGTGCAGCGGGGCCGTGGACTGAACTCTGAGACGAGTGTAAGCTCCCTCCAAATTCATGTGCCGTATGAACTGCCGCAGTCATAGCACTTGGGTTGCACCGTTCTAAAAAAAATTATTTATAAATGCAAAATTGGTCCACAAATAGATAACTTTATCACAATAGCATTTTTTAGCCTTCTTTGCCCGTATTGCATTCAGTTATGCGGGTACATTTTTCAGATTTGAAATGTTATGAAGTGTGTATCAAAGAACTTATTAAAATAAAAAGGCCATTTCAAATGTTTACACAAAAATCTACCCCTGTAACTCCCCCTAAAAGGGCTATGGGTATAGATGTAATTTTATTAATACAGGTTCATTGTCCAAGGATGGGTGACTGAGTCAAAACTGAAAGAATGAGCTTTTAAATAGATCCTTTATTAATTACAATACGTTTGACCGTTGGGTTTTCAATGCCTTACAACTACTGGCGTCGTTAAAGATGTGTGGTTTCAACTTCCTTTTCCAAGGGAAGTACTCGCTGGTAAAGTGAAATGCCTCGCTTGAGTCGAGATTCGAACCCTGGTTCTCTCGGATGCGAGGCCATCACATCATCAGTACACCATGAAGCCTATAAAAGTACATTTCTGTAATGTATTCATTGGTGATAAATGAGTTGATTTTCTCCGTGATTTTCAAAACGTGATCCGCCACGAAAAGTCTGTGTGAAAATTCCAAAAGTTTTATGTGCGGGTTTAGTGTGAATTTATCAACGAGGTGTTGAGCTAAATACAGCCACCAAATTAAACGATTCTGGACTAGTGTGAGTGCAAATTTTTTGTTAAGTGTCGATAAATGAACTTAGATATATAACATGAGTGAATTCGACCCAAAGATGGAACATCAAACTTTTGCTTCTTTAATTAAATATTCGTAAGATGTAACTGTTTTCACTTAGCATAGGTTAAAATGAGCAAATGTTTATTACGGCTCGATTTAATTTAAATGGATGATAATGCTTCATGTTTAAGTCAATTGATGTAGATATCTTAGTTTACGTACTAAAATTATCTAAAAACTCATGGGAGACTAAACGTCATCGTTAAAAATAATCATTATCTAATGTATTTTCTGCGGATAAAAACATATTACTTGGATTCCGGTGCTGAACTTTAAGGGTGAATAAGCGCTTAAGAAATAGAATGAAGGGAAGACTTGGATATGTACGGAGTGCAACAATGGAGGAAAAAACAATTGAATGTTTCTTGTTTGATTGTGCTCGGTATGAATTTGGTAGAGAAATTTTGATGAATGTAGTTCATAAGCAATATAGAGGAGTTCAGTGCTATACAAGAAGTACTGAAGGTAAATTGGGTATGAGCTAGTTTGCAGGACTAGATAAATAGTGGTATTTGAAAGTTGTGGATGCCATGAAGAATTTCTTAGTGAGGGCATACAAAAGAAGGTAGTGATATTGTTTGGTAGACTTGAGTAAACTGTGTTGACATCCTAAGCCAAAGGGTATTTTTTTTGACAAACTGCTCTACCAGTGGCGCACTCTTTTGGTTGAAAATTACATAAAATGATGTATGGTTGCACCTTAAGATTGTTTTTTGCAAAGCTAGTTTACAGCTGTAAAGGCAAGAGGTTTCAACTTCTTTGTATAATATGTGATTATTAGACAGCTTCCATAGACCATAACAAAGGCTCTCCAATAGGTGTTGACCCTCATTGCAAGTTCAAGGTAGTATATGAAATTGTGCTGTGAATGTATTTTGTAATTTATGAATTACAGGATTTTAATAAAAACACAAATGATACCTTCAAAATTCTTGGGTTTGCATTGAAGGTTTTCAAGTAGTGAAAACCATGGCTACAAGCCTCAAAACTAGACTGTGCACAAAAAAAGTACATGTATTCCTGATATATTGTTGTATGACTACCGAATAAAAAGCATTATTGCAAAAATGTCCCAGGAAATTACTAATTTATAACTTTTATGGCAAGTGAAGTATGTAAAACTGTAGAAAGTTGCTTAGAGTTGCATTTTACTGCTGGTCAAATTACCAAGTGGGCTTCTAGTAAAGGACATATTGGATGATTTGCTTTTTTATAAGTTATGTGATTAAATATATGTAATAAATTTTTACTTTAGATTATAGTGATACTTTGGTATTTTGTGCATTCTAAAATGATCATGAATAAAGGTGAATCAGGATGATTAAGTTTAGATTAGATAAGATCAAGTTAGATTAGATTAGATAAGATTAGAAAGGCAAAAAAAAAACATTTATTATTTCCAACATGTTTTACAGTTGGGTTTTCAGTGCCTCACAGCTACTGGCGTGGTGAGGGATGTGAGTGATGTGTGGTTTAAGCTTCCTTTTCTAAGGGAAGTACTCCGTGGTTACGAGAAACCTTGCCTGAGCCGGGATATGAATCCTGAATGTCCCAGCTGTAAGGCCATCACACTAACCTGTTCTCCATGGAGCCCATGCAAGAAAAATTTGTTTTACCTTTAAATATAAGACTAAATTAAGGTACATATTACTTCCAATAAAATCATCATTATCTCAAAAATATACCAATTTGTACTAGGTTTCATGTTCATATTTGTAATAAATAAGTAGGAGTACACCAGAAAAATTATATCCAATACATTTCTGCAATAGCAGTCCTAATATTAAAATAATCATATTTTTCCGAAGTGTTTCTAGGTTGTACATAGTAGTTTAGATAGTAAAGTAAAATATTGAATTCTATAGTATACCAATAGTTGGAAAAATAGTGTATAGACATAAACTTAACATAATAATTAATTATAGAAGTAATGTAAACAATAATTGGTTAAAATGTAAATGCAGTCAAGTGAAAATTCTAAGTAGAAAATTAAGATTGTTGGAGATAAGTATTCTGGTAGCTTTACAGTTAAGGCTTCAAAGGTAATCTAGTCATACAGTTTGAACATATTTTAAGCTGTAAAGATTGAAAAAATGTAAAATTAAGGTTTATTATCTATAATTTTTGTTGAAGCTAAAATAATCTCTGATTTTAGATTTAAGAATATGTTAGAAACATACCTATCTTTGTCTAGGCCATTATATCATCCTCATTTCTGTAGAGTTATTATTTATCAAGCTCAACTATGTATTGGTGTTTAAAATAGGTGCGCAATACTCCTAGACCAAATTAGCAAATTCAGGTCTTGAAGAATGAGATGCAGTTTTCAGGTATGCCATGCCTGGATAGTATATGAAGCTATCAGATGCTAATTTAAATAAGGTTGGTAATGTACTTGATGCATTTTTTTGCAATGTCTACCTATGTACACCTGCCCAATTTTCCTTCTTTAATGATTTATTTCTTTAAGCTATATAAATCTATACTGGCAGGGCTTAACAGTTAACACAATCAAAGTAGCAGGCTGCTTGCTAGTTATTTCCCATGAATTGTTATTACTATATTGTAGTAGTAAACCATAAAATTTCAAATCATATCCCTGTAACAAAAAGGAAATTAAATGTAGTAAATTTTAATGTTTTATATTTAGCAGAATACTCTGATATTGGCTAGGCCATTCATAGCATTATTAGTGTCTATAAAAATGACAGTCACAGGTATTCCTTTTTTTTATTTTATTTGAGTTGTGTACTACACTTGTTAGTGACTAGTTAGAGCTGAAATGCTGCTATCTCCTATGGAGTAGTACTGTCTGTCAGAATTTGTGTTGCTAGTTTATTGATGCTATTGTCTTCTAAAGATTTGACAGATTTCCTGAGATGGATGCAAACCATCTTAACTGCAGAGCTAAGAAGTGTTTTTTCTATTATTCATTTTTCTACTGTCTTGTGTTTTATAATGCACCATTGTATCAGATATCTTCAAGTTTATTATATGTGTGGTATCTACACGGTCAGAGATATTACTTAATATTGTCTTTGTTGCATACCTATGTAAAAGAATACTTTGTTGCATACCTATGTATTGCTACAATAATTCATTCATAATTCTTTACTGTATTTCAGTGATACTCAAATAAATTTGTGAACATAAACTATTGAGCAATTCTTGAGGGCAGATGAGATTAATATTGCATTTTTTAGACTCCTTAACATGGATATTTCTTTGAGGAGTTGATAATAAAGCTTTTTCTAGTACTTAGCTCCTTTTAATTAAAAATGAAGATTATTGTTAAAAAACTCCAAGGTAGTGAATGCTGTGTTGAGGTAAGTGCAATATTTAAATGGTAGTGACTACAGATGTTTTACTGTAGTTTTTCCTTGTAGTCTGCTCATGACTTTATGATGGCCATGAGAAAGTTTAGTCTAATTACTGTGAACATGTGTATATATATTTACACATACATATGTAACATAGGTTTCATCAAATTAAGTTCATAATATAATGAATGATATGTGATTATATATTGGTTTGACAGAATGTTTGAATTGGGTAGTTGACTGTTGTTGTAAACCACTGATTATTGTGGGTGTTGTATTCTAGCACCTCATGCATTGGGTGAAGTTACAGGGTTGGTTAAAGTAATCTGTCTGCATATTGATCACTGTTTGGAGTATATGGTATTGACCTTATTATTCTTCAGTGTTACTCTGCATGAAGAAATTTGTCTTGAATTTTGTTTATGCAGTTATTGGGAAGTATAGTAAGTCTGCAGTGTATACATTTTTTATGTAATGAATTGTAAATGATGACCAAAACTGTACTTATTTTTTCCTATTTTGGCAGGTAGAAGGTGAAATGTTGGTGTCAGAATTAAAAAACAATTTGGAGGAGCTTCTTGGGGTGCCATCATCAGCTCAAACGCTTGTGCTCAGCGGCAAAACTTTGACTGGTGAGTTGAGCTAGTTTAGTGTTTTGAGTTGGGATATTTGTTGTTCTCAGATTTGTTGCATAGCTTGATGACTAGAACTAATTGCGGATACTGAAGCATAGAAATTCTTTTCAATGATGCACTTGGTGCTAATTCAAGTCAAGCTGATACAGTATTGTGAAATTCCATTTAATCAAGTTGAGATTTAAACTTTAGTAACTTACTGCACCTGTTTATTATTCATGCTTTGTAGATAATTTTTTAATTTTTCTCACCGATTTGTGGGAATATTTAGCAAAGAGCACTTGTGTTGTCTGTGTGCCAAAGTGATGTATTTACATAGCAGAAAAGAGTCAAGGAATCGATAGATCCAGGACATGCTTGTAAGAAACTCATGGATTGTATTTGAACTTGTTTATTGATATTAAGAGTTCAATATTCACTGGAGAAGTGTTAGTTAAATTGTGGCAAATAGTAAAGCACTTCAAAAGTTTATTGTTCATTGAAGCAGTAAAAGTAGTTTACTGCAATGTTTAAAGATCCTGCAGTCAACTTTGACTATGAATTGAACAAATAATTTATTTATGCATTTCTATATCATTTTTTGTTTGTTTGCAGTGCTAAAATCTGAGCTCCATTACTACTGGATTTTGGTGTGTTCACATCAGTACTGACTTAAATACACAATTACTTTTATCAGCCTGTTGTAAAAAAGTTGAAACAGCCCATTGTAATAAATCACATAGGTTAAGACTTTAGTGACTACTGTTTTGGAGAAAATATCCCATTTATGAATGAGAATTGTTAGGCATGTTGTTATCTTGTTCAGATATTTTTATGGAAAGGCAGTTGATGGGTGATGAGCCTGTATTGGTGTGTGCATGCAGTAGTGCAGGAAACAAGTTTCTTATGAAGAGATGCACTGCAAATCAATGATATCTAGTATCTATATGTGAATTTAATGATGCAGGTGTCAATTCAAGTCAGAAAAGAAGCTACTTATGTATGACTAAAGTGTCATGGAAGTCTTAAGCATATTTTCTTAAATTTTTTCTTTTATGTTTTGTGCGTGTGCCATTGTACACTGCAATAACTTAGGTCTTTCCTGCTAATAGCTTGCCCTTGAGCTTGCTTGAGTGGTTTACCTCTCACGATAAAAATATCATCTTAAAGCTGTACTTTATTTCACTCAATTGAATATTACCTTACATATTTGCTTGGGTTGTTTTATTTCTTTATTTCAGTGCATCAGTTCGTGTAGGTTTACTTCATTAAGTCAATGTGCTTGTCATTTTGCTTGACTGTATCAACCCATCTGGCGGTCAGATGGCACCAGCATGGCGGCAGCAGGAGTGAAGGAGGGGTCCAAGCTGCACCTCATGACCAAGCGATGCGATGTTACGCACAAGGCTTTGGTGAGGACTGCCGTACGCTGTAGCACACTTACCCCCCTGTGAAGATGATTTGGTAGCCGAAGCAATCTCAATATGAATAAAAGAGTGAGACAAGCCACGTTAATCATAAAGATGTATTTCTATAAACCTTAATTCCAAACATTTCGGCCTCTGGCTATAATCAGTGGAAGATAAATTTCAGTAAAATGTGGTAAATTTCCACTGTTCCCTTTACCACGTTTTACTGTAAGTTGTCTTTCACTGAAGATGGCCAGATGCCGAAATGTTTGAAATAAGGTTTTATAGAAATACATTATGATTAATGTGACTTGTTTTATTCTTTTATTCACACTTACCCACCTGTGTTGGGGATATGAGTTAGGCATATGTGTTGAATTTATCAGACTTATGTGTTCAACGTGCTAGGCATTAACTTGTGAAAATTTGTTAGGTTTATGGGTTAAATTTATCTTCAATGCATATTGAAATTGTGGAGAACAAATGTAGCTAACCCTGGCAATAGGACGAATCTCGTTACGTATGTTCCAGCTTTATTCATTAAAAAAACACACCTCTGTTAATTTTTTACATTTATAAAAATTGACAATGATTAATTTAAAGTAATTTTTAATGTTCTTATATTCTCTTGCAAAGGTAGGCTGTCATTCTGTATAATGCATAGGATGTGACACAGGCAATAAGGTTAGGTTAGTTACGTTTGTCTGTCGCATGCTAGAGGGACACTTATAGGATGCTTTAGTTATAGGTAGGCCTTCGAGACCTCTATTTTCGTGCTTACTTTGCTTCTTTCCGCTTTCATACCTTCTTTGCTGGTTATTCTTTATCTTTCATTCCTCATCCTTAACTCGCTGTTTTATTGCGCAAGAAATCCTGTGTGAGAACACACCTGCACATTCCCTACAATCCATGCTAAGTAGTCCCTTCTTTTTGCTCTCTTGAGATTGCTTTTGGTGTTGCTATAGAGCCTAACACTAATTAACTAATAATATTTATAATAATCTCCATAAGGCTCTCTTCCGCATTGTTTTAGCTTGGCTGCTGACTCATTCTTCTCTTGTTCTCTTTTTACGGATGTTGTGTTGCTACTCCGCATTACCTCGTCTTGTCCCACATCGTGTGGGTGAAGTCCAGCCCTCAAATCGCTCAGAAATTTGTTTTGGCATTTTTGCGAAGTGTTAAGCAATAGCAGGCACTCACTCGCGCGGTGTAGAGTAACGGAAGCGATGGTGTACACTATTTTCATATCGTTAACTTAACAATTAAATGTTCCACTCCAACCTAACGCCTTCAGCAGACTTCCACAACCCATCAAAGACTGCATCATGGTCGTTCAAATGTCAATTTTATAATAATTTCATATTCAATTTTGAGGTTTGCAAAGGAAGGGAACAAAGAGAGTCACTTGTTTAAATAATGTCTCTAAGAAAGGATTGCAATGATTCGTTTATTTTAAGTGCTAACAGTACATCAAGACTGGGGTTACAACGATGTGTCTTCGTATGTGTGCCTTGGAGACTTTGCTTTCCTTAAATACCTGCTCCGCAGGCTGTCACTACTCGACTCTGGATCTCACATTCGCGTAATTAATTTTGTTTTTATTTTTTACGTTTATATTGCTCATTACGGTTTATATCAAGTATAATGTACGAGCGTATAGTGAATTTTCAAACTATGGAGATGATTTGTGAACTTGGGATAACTGTACCTCAGCTTAGACAGGCCTTCGAAATATCTTCCATACCCCACTTTGCATCTATCAATTTACCTGTTTTTTGTCTTTTCTTTCTCTTCATTTTTAATTTGCTATTTCTATGCGCAAGAGATCCTGTGTGGGACCACGCCTTGTTCATAGATTCACCTTTTTCTAAAGTCCATACTAAATGGTCTCTTTTCTTCTCTTTCTTTGGATCATAGTTCGTGTGGATAGGGTGCTGTAAACTAACTGATAACCTTTCTAATGTTGGGACAAATATGTTTCGAAAGTTTTATAATAGCGCACATGTGATAATACTCCCTCCCAACAGTATTTCCAGACAAGCAAATAGCCCAAGTCGTTCAGAAGCAAACTGCAATTACATCAAACGCTGTAAGCTTGCAACCCTCATGTATGCTATCTCAACGCATTTTAAATGAAGGAAATTCACTTCAGTATTTAAAATGAATATCTCGGGACACGTGTGTCCCGTTAGCAGCGACACGGTTAAGGCAGAGGTGTTCCTAGCGTAGGCGCGTTAGCGTCTAGATGTTCTTTATTAGTTGTCTTACGTGATTGGGTGGTGGCTTTACATAATACTTTTCTCGTCGTACCGCCGCATCCATTTTATCTACTTATTCATTAGCAATCCTCATGGCTTATAAGTAGACCCTCTCTCTCCCTCACTTACGTCTGACACGTGGTGCCTATTTACATCGAATAATTCATATTCCAGAGTAACGGTCGCGCTACCACAGACTCCACGTCGGACGAGCTGTTCTCGTCCCTCGCCAAGATCCTGAACAAGCACGTCAGTCCTCAGCAGAGCGCCAGGATACTCGACGAGTTTAGGAAGGTAAGAGTTGGTCACGACTGCAGTCACTCTCTGCTGTCAGGGCTGGGAGAACTTACGAGTCGGGTCGTGAATGACGATTCTAAGTAATTATAGTTTGAATAAGAGACACCGTAGTAGTCTTCGAGGCAGTTTAGGGGGCACTGCTCTGCAGTGCGCAGTTCTGAGTCGCAGGAGTCTTGTTCTGTACGTCCGGATGTTTGGTGTTGGTACTCATTCTTGTTGGATCATTCTTGAGGATGTCATTCAGAAAATCATAGTTGAAGACCGACCTCAGCTATAGAGAGACGTTTCTGCTTTCAATTTTCACACCCTTTTCGCTTTCTCTTTCTTTTCTTCCTCCTTAACTTGCTGTTTACATGTGCAAGGAATCCGCTATGGGAGCACAACTGTGCATAGGTACTACCTTTTCCACAGGGCAATCAAGATGGTCCTTTCCTTTTCTTGGCTTTCTTTGCATCACGCTCTATGTGAACAAGAAACTTCAAACTACGGATATAAATGTTGAAGAAAGATTTGCTAGGTCATCATTCCGTGCATCTACTTAGTGATCCAGAGCTAGGACCTAAAATTTATTGTATCGACGCAAGAAATATTATCCTTTATTTTTCAAATATCACGAGTGGGATACTTGTTGTGGAGCGAGAATTCAATATCCAAAAATGTTTTATTCATAATTAGGCGAGGCCCAAGTTCTCATCGAATGAGTACGTTGACAAAAATTCATGTTGGTTTTTAATAGTTCGCGGTGCGTTAACTGCAGTTACCATGAGATTATTCACTAAGGAAAATTTCGGTGCAAATTAACGAGATAATAAGTCTTACTGGACTTCAAGTTCGAAGTAACCGAGATTTGCTTCGTGTTGCAGAAGTGCGCCGAGATGAGCAGCAGCATGAACCTTGAAGACATTCAGAAATTCGTCAACAGCGACTTCACGGAATTTTGAGACTCGTTGCTACTGCAGCAACGAGTAGCAAGATATGGTTGATTAAAATATACTTTATATTTTAAGGAGTATAATAAGATCCAATACAAATTGAGAATCTTTATTCCGTCCAGTTACTCAGCTCCTCTTCGCCAGCGGGAACTTTAGTTATTTTTATTAATTGATATCGATTGGGCAAGAGAGGAGAGGCAAATTGTTATGTTTTGCCTGGAATTCGTGTTCTTCCAGTCTTTAGATCTTACATTTATAGATAATAAAATTTTACAAATTCACTCACTCGAACAATAACTATGATTGTCAGTATATGAAGATATGCCGCAACTACCTTCGGTATTGATAATCAGCGTGCTGCTGAACCGTATGGTAGTAGATACAGAAATCTACTTCACTTATAATTACCCGAGTTATAGCACTATCCTACAATGTTAAGTCGTGAGACTGACTTCTTACTGTACTCTTTTCACTAATCGCTACCGCTTCATGGAAGCATCCTCAGTGACATTCGAAATCTTTCAATTGAAACTTTTCACCGTTCTGCCGCCAACAGTTCGATCGCATGAATTGACGCAAAATTTTTCTACTTTAAAAATATAGCTATACATGCCTGGATTTGGTCCAAGCCTAACTGGCAGCCTTACTGTACCGAAAAGTAAATATTCTTGGAATGTTTAATTCTACGGGCTAACCATCTAGAGTAAAATGTCACTACGTTTTGTAAATCACAAATTTCATGTTAATAAATGCAAAAATTACGAGCGTAGAAAAATGAATTTGAACTGGTCCAACATGGATCGGAAGTTGGTGGCGTCGATTGACCCTCATTTCGTACCATTGCATGATGTATTTTACGTCACTATTTAAAATTTCCAATCGGAAGGTCCCTTCAACAATACACGGAATGAAACCTAAAATGGCAGACAACTCTAAAACATTTGAAAGATAAAGAATTGCAGTCAGAAGTTAACTCAACATCGGACCCAGCCGTACCTGAAGCAGCGCATCTACCGCACCATCACCAAAACAACGCCAGCGGAGAGCATGGCCGTCCAGGGCAGAAGTGCAGCAGGGGCTCTAGAGCGCAGAGGTAAAGCGATTATTCTGGCCTCTTCGTTGAGGATGTGAATCTTCCAGCCCATGTTCTTGCCGGTCCAGCTGTTATAGTACACCGTCGCCGGCCACGACTTGTTGGGAAATATCTTGAGAGCTCGAGGTCCGCCATCTGGAACGTCCCAATTCGTTAAAGAAAGTTTATTTACAACATGTGAACAATAGCCGAACACTACACGGCTGGAAGTGGAGTTCCATTCTGTTGTGTAGCATTACACAGTCATCAATTTTAGTGGTGGCCAGTACAGTTAAAATCTTGAGAGAACTCGCGTGAACCCTTTCACGAATTGCCCCGAGAAGGTCGGCGGTGCATACACACGGTCTGTGTAACTGACAGTGAAGCGTGTTATAGATGCCACCACGGCCACGAGATTTCTCGGGATGGTACGTAAAGGGGTTAACTACCTGTAAAATATTCTATGCTCCCGCCCATTTGAAATCTTATTGTTAGCATTGCTCATTTACTCGCGAATCTATGCCTTTGTGTATAACGCTGATCTAAAAATTTCATGGCAACGTGGAAGTGCTGAAGCGGCATAGCGCAAGACTTACCATTCTCGCACTCGAGATTGAGCTCATTCCTGTACTCGGGGAAGGTTGGCACGTCGGCATCTCGTCTCCTGTCCAGGTTACTCGGGTGCTTCCACTCGCATAAACGCCCACCTGCAGGAATCACGTGACCGTCACCACTATTGATTTTATTGTGCTGAAGTGTCCAGAAAAACTAGGATAAAACAACACAAAGCGCCTCAGGAGGTCATAGGAGACTAGGCAAAAAAAATTAGTTAGGCTTGTTTATTGTGTGCTATAGGGACTGGTAAGTTACCTCAGCTATAGATGGGCCTCTGGGATTATCTTTCGTGCCCACTTTGATTCTTTTAACTTTCACACCTTTTTTATTATCTATTTTTTGTCTTCTTCCTTTTCATTCTTCACTTGTTTGGATGCGCTGGGATTCCCGTGTGGGAATACACCTTGCACATAGATTCCCTTCCTCGAAAATTCATACTAAATTGTCCCTTCTTCTCACTCTTTGGACCACATTTAATGTCGATGAGGAGCTTTAACACTTTGACCGCGAGACGAGCCACCGGTGGGTTGTTTTGCCCCTCGGAAAATAATATCATCGCAGCCAACGTGTTAAGCTGCCTAGTAATTTAATTTATTCAACATAAATTTTGCACGTTTTTCACAAAACTACCCACCATTACCGCTCGAGATGGTAAATTAACAAATGATTTCCCCACCCCACAGCACTACTAATACAGATAAAGAAGGCCATTGATTAAATATTACTCCACGGGGGCCGATTAATGACCACCGAGAACAGGATTAAAGCCTCCGGCTGGATTAGAATTGTCTAAGGATACCAACAAGAGAGCGACGTTCCTGCGTTCCCTGCTGACCTCTCATAGGCCGGACATCGCCGCGCTGGGTGTAGTCCACGCCTGCCAGCACTCGCACCTCCGCCTGCTGCGCATCCGTCAGCTGGGAGAAGCCCCCGTGTGGCTCGTCTGCCACATTAGGGGGACGTAAGTTGAGAAGAGCACTTGGCATTGTACCACGCTAATAAATATACCCACTGCAAAGTAGTTTTTTGCATAACTTTGCTCATGAGTAGAGCAAACCATACATATCAATTCAGTTTAAAAAAGTATTCAAAAGGTCAGGTTAGCTATGCTATTTTATTGCGTAAACTGATACCGAATGCTAATTCTAGGTTAAGACTTGATATCGGAGGAAAATTTTGCTCACAGTGACACTCATTTAGCAAACAATGACTTTATTCTTCTATTCTGAAAGTTCGTGAGGCGACGGGTCCCGTCGGCTTTTTCTTGACACAAGAACACACCAGTCACATACAGCAAAATAATACCCAAATGGGAACGTCCTGCCTAAATTAAAAAAAATTCTCATCAAGGGCAAGCACAAGGAAGGCACCACACCAGGGAATCCCAGCCGCACAGCAAAACCTTCACACAAACAGTTTACCTGACATACGTTGGGTTAATAAAAACCGAATTTAATGAGAAATGAACCAAAGTTTTTTGAATCCAAAACCAAATGAAAGAAAATTACATAATATACACATCTGGAAAGTAAAATCACTTCCGCACATTGTTAATGTTTCATCGCTCTCATTAAATGTACAAATATGCGTCAGATCATTTTATCGTACTTTGTAACATAGATCGTGTGTGTTCACCTGTGATGATGAGGGGGTGGTAGGTGGCGGGGTCATGTGGGGAGGCCCCTCCCTCCACCTGGAAGGTGTACTCCCTGTTACGGCGCAGGTACAACTCCGGTGCCAAGAAGCCGTTGATGTACCAGCTCTTGCCCGTGAGTGACGGCTCTGAGGGGTCGGTTGCAAACATATACTACAGCTTACGATCATTATTGCTCCTGTGTACGGAGGGAATGGCCGAGAGATGCACAGAGAACGCGCATGCAAACAGCCATGTTGAAATTAATAACCAAATGATGTTAAAAACACCCGACGTAAAGATTGGAGGTGAAGTCCGAATTACAACCTATTTTTCACGCAAATGTCAACCTCAGAAAATATAAAATAACGAGAATAGAAGCGATCGATAAAGTGCAGGAGAGCAAGATACAAAACAAATGCATCAGTAAATCGATAAAAGCATATCAGTTAAGCCAACGTGTGTAGAGACTGACTGACAAGTCCAATATTTTTTATTCAGAATACTATAACAGAGCCAAGGCCCTGGCCAAGACGAGTACTCACGCCCAGTGATGGCCGAGTACCCGCGCGGTCCGCCGTCCGGCCCCAACCTCGCCGTGAACTCCTCCGTGTTTGGGTCCGTGAGCTGAACACCTTCCCACGAGATGCTGGGGACAAATTTGGCCGCGTCAAGAGATGCCTCTACAGCGCTTAGGCTTGTGCATCAAGCCATGTTCTCAATGTGTACTTAGGCTCGTACATCCGAGCATAAAAAATGTGTGCACGGAATGCGGGAGTGGTTTTCAGTCATTAGAAACTTTAGGGAACATATCGGGCGTTGGGGGAGCGGCACCACTGCCAAGATTAGAATACGATAGTTTGGTTGTTCTGATCACTGTGTTTATACCAAACACATGGAGGCGGAAAGAATATTAAACACTGAAGCGAAGTAGCTTATGATGTTTGGCAGGAGTAACACAGTATGAGTAAACGTACGCTAAGAAAAACTTTTGGATTATGAGATTTTCGTACATTTTAGAATCACGCGTGACGAGCGTACAGAAAGAATTGAAGAAAAGCATGCAGATTGAATTGTGTTTATATCACAACTTTATGGCAGCATGAAGAAGCAAGAGGGAACCTGCTCTGACAGTTGACCTCTACTGCCGCACTTTATACAAAGGACGTCACCCAAAGAAATTCAGTGAGCACGAGACTGCGTGAAAGGGAATGGTCAGACTCAACTTCCGTCACTCTGCCCAGAACGTAGCGAAGTTCACTATAATAATAATACATTATCCATACCCTATTTTTGACACTAACGTGTAGAAACAAGGGGTGCTTCAGTTAACATGCGCAACTATTCCTCTTCCCATTCCAAGGAGAGACTATATATACCTACTGGTTATGGTATTCAACCTCAAGCTCCCGTCGACAGAGCGTACGTTGCGACCTCACCAGACACTCCAGTCGGAGACACTCACATTTTCTCGTCGTCGTCGTGCGTGAAGGAGTAGCAGTCGCGTACAGGGACTCGACCCAGATCTAGCGGCTGCGCTACCTGGTGGGTCACAACACAGTCAATTGATGAGTCAATCGCGAAATGCGGGAGCTTTCCACCCAATATTATCTTCTTAATTGTACGCTAGTGTAAAACTCTATCTATATGAAATGTGATCCCAAGGGAGTGAAAAGAAGAGATCACTTCGTATACTCTTTTGAAAACGAGGAATCTATGCACAAGTATGTCCCAGTACAGGATTCCTTGGGCACAAAAATAACAAGTTAAGAGTGAAAAGGGAAGAAAAGACAAAGAAGAAATAGCGAAGGTGAGAAATCGAGAGAAGCAAAGTGGTATGTAAGTCCCCAAGGCTTGTTTCTCGCTGGGGTAACCTAAAAGGGCCCCTCTGAAGATGCAAGTCCCCATAGCATACAATAGACAAACCTAATTCACCTAATCCTATCACCTATCCTATGGCTCCTAAGGGTAGGGTAGAATACCTCTATTTTCGTAGGAGCAACAAAAGCTTTTTCCCTGAGACCTCATAAGCGACCCGTAAAACAAAAATGACTCATGAATGATTCCAAACACTAAATATAACTTTACTCTCAAGCAGAAAATAGTTGCTACGATATCGTCAAATAACACTTTTAAAAATGTATGTTATTTCTTGCCAACAATTAGGATGAACAGAAATGTCATCAATGTGATATTTATCAATTGAAATAGACTTGTTCGGGAAAATTGACACGTTATAACATTTATTTATGAATTGACATGCGTCAAGAGAAATTTTCTTGGCATGAAATTCTGGACGTAGAATCTTTCAAGTAGCTAACAGCGTATTGAGTGACACTCGAACCCTACCGCAAAACTGGTGTGCTTTAGTAAGCTACAATTGAAAATTGATGAATGTATAAATTTCGAGCGATTCGGAATGATGAAATAAAATTGCAACTTTACTGAAACAGGGAACTAGTATAAAGCGAATTTTAACACGACTACTATACATCATCCAAACAGATCGTACACACTTGCATTGGTCCAGCATGTGTACCAGAAATACTCCGTTATTTGTATACATTGTCTCCAGTTCAATTTTTCTTCAGTATCTTCTCTGCCAATCTTGATGAACTTTCACTGAATGTACCCTATTTATATATATATATATATATATATATATATATANCCGCAGCAACCAGTTGAGCTTGAGATGAAGGCCAGCATGTGTCGATGCCTTCATTACAGCCTATTAAGTACCCATAGCAACAAACTCCATAAGTAGCAGAACAAACAATAGATTTGCTCTAAGCATAGTATGTTACTGTGGAATTAACTGTATCTTTTGTAAAAACGGAATTCGCTGAATGAAAGGTTTCAATGGAATTTGTTGTACATTTTGGAACAAAGGGATTAACTGTAAACTTTGTCAAAATGGCATATCCCGCATATTTTATTACTTGCAATAGGACATGTTTCATACTAGGTAACAATAGGATTCGCCGTGCATTCAAACTCAACAGGTCTTCTCAAAACACAAAACATGGCGGAAAAAAGTTCGCCCACCCCTGCCCTCCCTGCCCTACGTCCCCACCCTCCCAAAAGGCCATACCTTGGACCAGGCCCTGTGCATGGTGGGGCGGCGGGCCTCGTCCAGACGCCCGATGGCCCAGATGATCATGTTGGGGCCCTTGGCCACGTAGGGAATGTCTCCGGAGTCAGCTGGTCAGGGGGGGCACACACGGATCACAATATTGCTTACGCCAACTTAAGGTTGATCGCACGTTTAATAAAAGTTTCAGGTCAGAAAATTGAAAGCCGAATTGGTTGTAGAAAAGAAAAAGTAAATTCAAAGGTGCAAAAGGCAAACGTGAAATTACGTTTGTGGAAGTTAGACATAAAATGGAGTGTCTGAATAATATAAATAAATAAATAATAGCTGAAATTGTTTAATTGTCAAATCCTATCGACACAAGACACGAGAAATTAGACTCTCATCAATACCTAAATTTAATTTATAGTGCGTGCCTCAAGTAAGAATACCATCAAACAGCATTAGAATTTGACGTTTGAGTTAAAAACTGTACGAATTAATTTTTCTTACATTTCTGTAGCAAACTTTTTGCAATTCGTTAGTTTTTGACGCTCGAAACAAAGTACAGGCTCGTCGATAGTTCGTTCACACGATCACTCACGAAAGAAATACACAGACTTGATGTCTACTCTCCTATGTGCACTACCTTAAACATTCCAATAACCACGACAGGGGAAAAGGAAAACCTAACTCGACCTGAAGTGCAGAACTAAAGCACGCTTTTAGCCACACGAAGAAGGCCCCCCTCACCGGTCTGGAGGCGCCGCCTGTAGGTGAAGACGGACACGCCGTCCTCACGAGAGTCCGACATGAGCTGGTAGTCCTGAATGCCTCCCACGTCGTCGTCCAGACACACGCCCTTCTTCTGCGTCAGCAGGTCTGTGCACTGTAACACAGGTGTGTTGGTCAAGTTACTTGAACGCTGCTACGTTATGCTACATGTTATAGTTATAGTGACGGCTTGTAACGCTGTTGTTGAGGTGGAGTTTCGTTATTTTGAAGTATTTTATTTTTGTAAAGAAAAATTTCTTCATGGTAGCTCATATTAACATTTTTGAAACAGGATAAGAACATTAGAAGCAGAATTAGATTATATAAATGATAATTAGATTACTATACCATGAAATATCAAAATTATTATTAAAACAAATCGGTAGTTAAAATATTTGAGTAACTAACTTCGAAAACAAAAAAATGAATTACTAAGAGAAGGCTTGCAAATAATAAGATCAGTAACAATGTTTATTCTCTTCAAATCGCACATGATTCTCCCAGTCCAATGTCAAACCTCTGAAGAGTTGAAACGTGCCTGTGCCCCTAGCGCTCTTGATGGAAGGAAAGAAGGAAAAGAAAACCTTTCTTCCAACAAAGGAAGTATTGCAGTAGAACAGATTGGGAGCTAATAATTACTGACAGGGCACGTGACTGTTGTGAGGAACGCAGAGTTTAAGCTTCCTGGTCCATGGGAAGCACTTCGCGGCTCCTTGCATAGATCAAATCAGGCACCAAACTTGAGATTATTTCAAGGAAAACACAAGGACTTTCGAGTCAAGTATAGAAATATCGCTGACGTTATTCTTTTTACAATAACACGATGCATGACGTCATGTGTGGGGTCATGAGAACATCAATATAAACGTAACGAAAAAGAAAGAGGACTTTTATTTATAGAGACAAGTGGCGTTTCGAGTTGTTCTTATAACACGACGCACGGTACGTACGGTGGTGAGGGCACCAGGGCAAGCCTAAATGAGACGAGGAGTCAAATAGCGCTATGTTGCTGACGTTATTCTTTATCTCATAACACGATGCATGATGTCACGGGAAGGGATGAGAATAGCATCACGCACAGGGAAGTAGGAGGTGATGTTGATGTCGTTGGCGTAGGCGAGAAAACCGTCTCGGTGAAGCAGCACAGCGTCTCCCCCCACCATCTGGGGACGGTCTGGGGCACCACTCATGCCGAATGCCACGTACTCCTCCAGCTCTGGGGAAGTACGAGGGGATATTAATGTGCTACATAGAAACAGGGGTACAAGAGAAAGTTTAAATTATTTTGCAGGGTGGGTGAAGTGGGCAGCAAGGGTGTGTGGCTAACCCCTTATTTGAAATTCGCTTAGAAGGCGCGACACCACAACTTGAACATCTTCCAGCACAAATACGTCACGATAGGCTACGATTACTCAGTGTCAGGAGCTCATGTGGAACTTAAAGAATGATCTACTTCCATATATTATCAAATTTCTAGAGCTAAAAAAATTGTTACCAGAGTCGAATCGTTCATCATGTGTTCATTAAAGATAATTTAATTTGCTTTGAAAGTTTAGAAAAACTAAATTAACACATTCGTTCCTCCGTTCCACGATTTTTAGTATGAAATCCGACTGTACGATATTTAATACAAAAAGTTACGGTCAATCACAGTGTGACAATACTGTTTTACAACACCCCTTGGTTTCACCACCGCCACTACCAACTCCATCAGCGACACAGACAGGGAACACCCGATGTCAGCCAAGGGTTCAGAGCGCAGTACCTTTAGGTGGGTGCCTACAGCACAGCAACAGGCAGCTCCCCCGCCTCACCTCTTACTACCCCCATACCTTACCCCTCCCCCAAGCAGCTAGGTGTATAAATTTGATCAGCAGGCTGCAACTATTACTGCGGAGAACT
>VOMN01113190.1:0-71746 GCA_014899125.1 Orchestia grillus | reverse complement strand
TCCCTCCGCTCTCCTCGCCTCTGTCCCCTCTGCAGCTGGTCGCTCTTCCTAATGGTTCGTGGCATGCACGCTGCCCTCCGTCAGACACTCGATCTTTCGCTCGTTCAAGCTTTGGGTTACTTACAGCGTAGCTGTCGCCGTCACCAACACAAGGCCTGTGTCAAGCATTGCCTTGCTTTTTGTGAGCTAGTAAACAAGATCATTTTACCTTTCACTACCTTATTATCACACTTCATTTGTGATCTCAATACCGAGTTCTTTCTCATTCATCTTACTGAAACGTCTAATGGAAAAAGGAACTGTATGCTCTAAATGTCCAAAACTATTGTTATGACTGGTCATACCATACCTGGAAAACTCAGATTGCAATCGTCGAAATATAATTGGTCTTTCCGAAGTCGAGTCTTGATATTCTCGCTATTGTAGGAGACTATTGGTCAATTAGAAGTGTTCTACTTTTGTGCTCGGTTCAGAAATTAGTTTATGATAAAAATCTCAAGTTAATTTACCTACATTTTCTTACAGCTGTTGAGTGCTAAGCCTTAAATCGATTATGAATTCCTCCTCATCGTTTGCTGGGCTAGGAGGATGCATTTTTAGTGAAAGATGCACGTTGTACAGAAGACTGTCACACGACATAAATTTTCTTGAGCCCCGCACAGGTTTAGGGTTGGCGGTGCGCGCGAGCTGTTGAGGTTGCTGCTAGCAGCGCGGCGCGCTCAACCAAGCTCTCTAAATTGAGGTGGTGGCCTCACAGCGCAGCGTCGAGTATTGGGTTGCAGTCGCATGTGGTGGGCGTGCAGTGAATCGCTGTCGCTTCTGCGAGCCGCGCTCTTCTGATTAACGTCACCGCCATTTGCGCTCGACTTCAAAGCGACTCGTCGCTGGCTCGCCTCACATTCGCGCTTCGTTTCCTTCCTACTTCGTGCACGTGGGTCTTTGTGCTAAAGCTGCTTAATTACCCGCGTGTATCCTTGAACCTTACTCAGCCGCACGTGTGATTGGCGCTCAACGGTATAAGAAATTACTCTCCGACGTCACTGCGTATCTTGTACGAACTTTTGTAGACATATTTGTTTCGTAATTTATTTCGCAATGTGTCTCCATCCCTTTTCTCGTTGCAATTACCCTGGAATTAAGAAATGTTCATTTCTGAACTGTCAATTCACGTATGATAATTTTGTTGATGGCTTTTTNAAACCGGTGCACAGCTTCAGCCTCTGGGTCTCTTAAGGAGAGATTTTCTTTTGCTCGTACTCATCTCCCAAACTCGCATGTGTTCAGTGTGATTTTCTCTGAAAAGTTTTATCCTCTTTCAATCACTAGACTATTTTCTGGTGTTGAACCGTTGCGCGAAAATGGCGTAATAAAACCGTGGTGATGTTGCACGGTGTAATAAAAGTGGTCATCGCAACTGTGCATTTATTCAATAAGAAAATGCTAAGTCTCTTATATCCTAACACCTGTACATAATAAATGTATCCTAAAGATAAAATTGCTCTAGTTGAGGTTATCCTTTAGTTAACACGTGTGTTTTAATTTTTGATTTGCTGTAAGTGGATATATATGAATTTCAATACGAAAGAATTTCTCAGCAAGACCAGTTGAGGATGACGAGGAACGTGTTCCGTCAACACGCATGAGAGTGCGATGACTCTTACAGGTCGAGCCCCACCTCACTGCCACCAATTCAATCAGACGGCGAGCGCGCATGGTGGTGGTCCCAGGAGAGACGGGGCTGCTGGCGCTTGGTGACCGACTTGGGCGAAGCAGACCAGGCAGCGGACGCAATTTAGTTGTTTGTGAAGAGCGTGTTCGGTGGCAAAGGCCCCGCCGGAGAGGGGTGAGGGAGGGGAGGAAGTGTCACTCAAAAGAACGCGACTGAATTCAGGATCTCCGCCGCCCGAGAAGGCATGGAAGAAAGGCAGGCAGCGAGAGCGTTAGTGCTCTATTGAAAGTTTGACCGTAACCGCCGTCGCTGTGCTGCTTCTCCTCCGATCGCGGCGCACCCACCTACCCGGCCCAGGTTTGTAGACCATATCGGCTGTTACTGCTACTCTGGGTGTTGCCTTTGCACTGTTGCCGTTATTGGCTCTGCGAGCGTATTTGATGTTTCTGTTATGTCTTCATTTCTATTTATTCTCGTACTACCTTACTACTGCTGGTACTACCTCGTAAGTTCCTTTTCTATAAATTCATAATTCAATCTGCTTGTATTACCCATGTTGCTCTGTATTTAATTTTGAAACAATACTTTCATTATGATTTGATGTATTCGTAATGTGCAGATTGAAGTACGATTCATGATCGATCCAAATCAAAATACAGTTAATAATACGAGTTCAAGCGTATGCCACTTGATATTCATTAAATAAAAATGACTTGTAGCCTCTGCCCATACAAATAAATTTTTAATTAGCTATTTCGGCGTTTCGTTACGTTTTATCATAATTCCTGTTGAAGGTTGAAGTTTTAAGACAAACCAATGGGATTGAATCCTATCAATAAAATTTTGTCTCCCACAAAACTATCCCGAGCGCTGCTGGCCGGACGCGAGGAGATGAAAGTCGAGCGTGAACAGTTTCGAGCTCCGGCCGAGCCCTGTGGGGCTGACCATGACGACTGTGTGTGAGGCACCAGGAGAAGCGCGCTGTAAGCCATTGAACCACTCCTTCCGTGAGGATTTCCTGTTTTTCTTTTGTTTGTCATACCATAGGTGACAGTCGCTTTTCACTGTCGCGCAATATGTAGATAATAGGTACCTTCAATATCCGGGTAAATTAAGCTTGGTATGGGAATCAATTGGCGCAGTTTGAAAGTTTAGTATCTTATATCGACATCGGTGAAAAATGCATTCATGTGAAATATCGACGTATTATTTTTTACACCCGTCTTGCTCATGTCAACCGAAGCCTCAGTAGGTCTTCAAAGAGGTACCGGTATAGGCGCCGTCAGAGGCTGATGTTTAACGTAATTTTAGCCTTACGGATATTCCGCGTACGCTCGATGACCACATAACTACGCCTCGCGTTCTGTGCGTGTCTCGGTGGCAGGACGGGCGATGCGAGTGCTGGCCTTCAGACTAACATAGCGTGGTCGTGGTGTCGACTGGACTGGCTGCGGGAAGGTTATACTTAAGTGAAGGTTCTGAGCATCTGCAGGACTTGGGGCGACGTCCAGCTGGCGCTGTAAAAACTCCAGACAGGACCTGCCCTCACTCTCGTAGCGTGTAATTACAAAGCTGGAGAATATGAAGCAAATATTGCGTTGTACTTGCGATAAAAACGAAGTCCTTGCTCTAACAGCCCTGTAATTATAAGGAATATTGGCTTGGTGGAGGAATGCTGGTTACTATGTTTGCCGAGCAGCGTTTAGTGTCCTAGCTGGGTAGGATCCCTCACACATCTGCCTTGAAATTATACGGTGGTTAGAAAGTTGGGTGGTAGGCGAGGAGGGTAGTCACTTGCGTACTGAGTCTACTGATTCCTTACTGATGGTAAACCTCTTCTGACGACGCATTCAAGTTCATTTGCATCACTCTAAAAGATGAGGCAGTCTATGAGAATAAAAAACTATGGTAATTGCAAACGATTATCTGAAACATATATTTAACAGTATTTGCCAAAATTCCCTCAACTGGTTTTAAAATGAATGATTTTGGATTCATGTCGTAATTATGATTTGAAAACCATGGACCGTTCTTGCGTCTTCCAGTTACATGTACGTTACGGAAGAGGAAACCATTGTTATTCAAGTAAACTGCTTGTAAGGCCTAGACATCGACAGCCTGTGAACAGTGGTCATTTCACTCACATTTGAGTGCGCGGTCACTGGTGTAACAAATCTCAACCATCGTTTTAGTTTAGCTGTTATGCTGGGGCTAAGGTAAAGATTGTATTAAACCCTTCTTTTTTTCAAGCGATTTGGTGTAAAGCCAAACTTCGTTTTGGGCCTTGGCGAACTCATTTGTTTTTTAGAATCGTTTCGCTGTTAGAGATCATAATGCAAGTGCCTTATTCTAGTCTCAACGTATTGACAGGAGAAAGAAAACAGAGTATACATAATGAAATTCTTGGCAATCTTCACTATCGCCTCCGTACGTATTTTATATATGCTGGAATTATTAGGTTTCCTAACTTGCATGGCGGTACCGGTTCAGGAGTCGTATTCGTACAGGACGCATCTTTCTTATATGCTCGGCACCCGGGTTCATGAAGTGCTCACTTCAGGAAATAAAAACCTTGTATCTTCAAATCGTTTCATTGCACTTAGAATCAGGTATTTGCTCCTCAAGGTGTGGAATATTTCGTTCCTGCTGTAACGCGTTTTTATGCGCTAGAAGCTGTCTTAAGTTGCTGTAACCATCAAATTTGATTACTGAATCGACCAATTTCAAAGAAACTCTAAAAAATTTACGTACGTTATGAACACGTTTGAAAGAGGGACTTAATTTACTCGGCTGAAAGCTTTGACTTCTAGATTGACAAAATTTAAAACTGCTGGAATCAAATTCTCAACGCATTCAAATGAGCATCACGCATCTTCCACTCGAGCTTGGCACCGTTTACTGAGGCCAAAGTCGAAATTCTCCGAGCAAGATCAACTCATTTTAATGCTTATGGAACCCTCGTTTCCAATGCAAAATCGACCATTTTCAATACAGTCAGCATCCTTCTATTTTTATGCGTTTAAATACGGGTAGAATCACTCATTTTTTGTGCTAGATCCTCGTAATCTCATGCTACGAGAACGCTTCATTCTGCATGCGAGGTCGACGCATTTCAATGAGACGTGAACCCTTCATTTTCGATGCAAGATCAGCACAATTCAGAGGGGCCAGCACCTACCATTTTCGATGCAGGGACCGCGCATTTATTGCTGGGGGTTTCGGTGCGTCTCGAGCCATTGTGGCGCTCGCTCGCTGAGGTGCGCCTGCCAGCTTGAAACCCGGCGAGTGTCGCTCGTCTCCCAGAGCGACGGACGGAGCTAATTTATTCCTGGGGCTTGGAGCCGCGGATTTCCAGCGACCAATCTGGTGTGGTCGCTTCTTAAAAAAGGCAGCTTGTTTTTTCCTTGCCTCCGCCGCTTCAGCCGCCGACCGACCGAGGCTGGCGTGGTGTGCATCGTACGAGCTTCACAATGCCTGGCGACTGACAGCTCCTGAACATAGGCGAGCTGAGTGGGTGACGACGTTGCTTGGGTCACACGCACACTCAGATTAGGGCCCTGATAATGTAGGTAGCTGGGCAGACTCTCCATACTTCTTTTACGCTCGTCTTAGGACTATTCTTCGAGTGAAACGGGTTTTACAGTTACTTAACTATAATAATGGAACTAAAATGCCCGTTTATTGATATTAATTGTCACCGCTAGCGATGGGAAATTGATAGGTGGGATGAAAGTTGAGATTTTATAACAGTAAAATTCCTAATATTTTGTCTTCTGCTACACGCTAGCTGTCACTAATAATTGCTGTTCTGAGCTCATGCATTGAAATTCGAGTTTTAACCGTTTCGTCATTGAACTTATTATCCATCCTAAAGAAATTATATATTAGGATTAATGTAGCTAAAGAGCTAGAGCACTCTTATATGGGAAATGTTGTACAACAGTCATGAATTAAAATTTTGTCGGTACGTGGAAGAATTCTCGAAAGCTAACCCGCTCCGCTTTTCAAAGATTCACCTCACGTTATTTCGAGGGCTCTAACCGCCGTCGATACATGTTTTACCGTGAGAGAAATGCGACTCGCATAATGTCTCTTGTATTTAACTCGCCTGCATTCATCATAGCTCAAATTCATGCGTCAATAGCGATTCTTTTATCGAATAATGATTCAGCGTACAAAACTATCAAATTACTCAATTGCATTTGCTTCCGCACCGTAAAAGTAACAAATTTTACTAGTCGTAAATCGTTTCTCAATGTGCTCCCGTTTGAAATATCTGCTCAATTTAAATAGCTTGCGTGCCGAAAATAAGTGTTATACTCGTATTAGTGTTGTTTCACTTGCCTCCTACTATGAATGTTTCAAATACATGTTGGGAGTTCACTATTAATGAAAGTGACAGCTTTCTGGACAGAAAGCAGGAGATGTGCGAGATCAGCGTGCTGTCGAGCAGGAATTTCAGAGGTTGTAGGACATCTTTATCGAACTTTTCGATCTCTCTCTTTCTGCATCTTCCGAAGGTCCAAGCGCGCTCTCTGCTCTCGTCTGAAAAGCCGGTTCTGCGTTCGATTCTTGCGCGTCAACGGTACCGTCGCATTACCATTATTAGGCTTTGACCTGTTCCTTGCTCTTTCCAACCTAAAGCACATCTGCTCTGCGACATTCGATCACTGCTGTTGTCCTACGGTCATCTACTGTTCTTTGTATGGATCTCTCACGCCTTATTTTCCACTTGCCTAATCCTATGCTTAAGACTAGAGCGTCGTGGGCCTCAGCCACCGCTGATTGATAGTCAGTGTTTTTCTTTTGGCGTTTTTAGACCTTTCCAGGTGCGATGCTCGATTCCCTGTGAATGCGTACATCGCGAGTCGAACAGGAGCGATAGGTTTTGAAATTTTAGAAGACATTTGCGAATAGATGAAGTAGTTCTTGAGTTCATTTTCACGAATTTCGTGAGTATATTTTATCGAATGTTATTTGTTCCTGTGTACTGGAATGTGATTTTTTACTTAAGGTGTATTCCTGGTGAACTAATGAACATCCATTCGTACTTTAAAGTTTACAGTATCATACACCGATACAGATTTCCAGAAAATATCCGTGCTAGTATTTTTCGTGTTTTTACGCCCTACGTCATGAACGCCCGTTAAATACATGCACCTCTAATATGGTCAAAATATTGGTTTGAAATTTACCGTATCATCTGGAAAATGTGAGACACATTTGTGAAGTCAGTAGAGTTTTCTCATGCGAGTATGGCCGCGGTAGCGTTACAATCGCCATTCCCTCATGCGTTCCGAGTATGTGCAACAATTGACCGGTCACAGGCGTTATATGACCGACGGGGTTGTCGGTGTTTACATTTGTGAGTGCGTCTGTAAAAGCCCTCAGACCACTGAAAATCCTGTCAATTTAGGAATGTGTACAGTTTAATTTTTGATTCCAAGAGACATTAAGTCATTCGAATTTCATCGGTAAATTTTCAAAGGTACATACCGCTTAGAAAGTTGTCATGCTACGTTATACCATCGGCGATAGGTTCATTTAAATTTCTTGGTGTCCACAGCTGTTTGTTAGCGCGCATTCTCTCATGTCGCTCTTAATTCCTCCACTTCCAGTAATTTCTCATATACTTTTGATCTTGTCTACCGATTTTCTCCATCATGATCAACTCACTATTTGGCTTCACTTTTTTTTTCAGGTGGGTGATTGAACGTATTTTCACGAGCATTTGCGAAGGTTTCTCGGTATTTACGGAGGATTCTGTCCTGCGTTATTTTTCATTTATGGAGATATTCGCACGCATATCAAAGATGAGTTCTGCAATAGGAAAACATGAAAAACTCGGCTCGGTTGGATGGGGTTAACTACCTGAAGCCTTCCACATTCTTCTTCTATTTTTGATGGTGTTCTCAGCGCACGACCCATACTTGCCTATCACCAAGACAGCAGGAGCAAGAGCCAGCACCGCGGCCACGGCCCGAAGCCCCACTTCGCTCCGCCCGTATTGTGAGCGGCTAAAAGCCCCCAGATTGCCGGGCATGCCGAGTCCTGCCATTCGTATCGGCCACTGCGGTCGCGGTTCGGATTTCTTTCAGGTTGTACGGGCGTCGGGGGAGTTGGGACCGTGTACTTGTGCGATTAAGTGCACTCCCTGGTATGCTGCGGGCCGCTCGCCTCCTCCCTAACCCATCTCTCTGCGCCGCAGCGGATCCGCCAGAGAGAAAAATTCTACCGCGTTCCTCCTCCTGCGCCCTGATGTTGGCTGCATGAAAGCTCCTTTGAGAGGCCTTCTATAGAACTGTAGGACGCGCATTGCGAGCTCTCTCAGCTCGCTAGACTTTGAATCGAAGATGTTAGGTAATCCTTCTCTGGTATCTCTGCTAACTTCAAGCCTTCTAGGTTTGCGCAAGTCGTACATTGACAGCATATTTTCAAGAGAGTTAGTTTCAGAAAAAATGAAGTTTACAATCGTGAATGTAGTTCACATTCTTCTTACCCGCACGAATTACAGAATATCAGCTATAAACTCGAACGAATTCATCATGCCCAAACTTCATTTTGATTCGAGTACGTCCCGAAAGTTACTTTTCACTCTATAGTCCTCAACCTATTTTGGAGCGACTTGAACGCAAAATAAACGTTCAAGAGCCTCAATTCATGAGAAATTTTTCATAGGCTGTTGAAATGCATGGGGTAGATTTTTGGCTAATTGTAGTCCTTCGTAGCTGTGAGTCATGGTCATTCTATATTTCCAATTGAATCGGATTATTTTTACGAACCATCTGAAATCAAACATTCATTATAATTCATATTTTTAGAACAAGTAATTAGAGGTTTCAGCTGAGAATTATACATTCTTAAATCATGGGATTATCGACTATACAGATTACGAAGATAAAATTCAGTACAATTTCTACTCATACTGGTCGATTAATTCATTTGTATCACTTTGTAAAGAATCTTATTTATGATTCAAGTTCAATTTGTGTAGCTTCTGAAAGAATTGGGTTTCCTGTCTCTTTCACTCACCGCCCTGCCCTGTCTTAACTCCACAACCCCTCCCCCTCCAGGAAATTGAAATGCTGCACATGATGGTGAAGTTTGTATTCAAAGACGACACTTATGACAGTAGTACTGACTTCAATGAGGGACTGTTTGCGTGCTCGAATTTTGTGACGGCCTTTCACGTCGTGCTTCCTTGCGAAACACTAGTTCAATTTTGCTCATTGGCGGCCACCGAGTTAGGTGTTTGCACTGATTGAAAGCTGCCTGGTAGGTGAGTCAGTTAATACAGAATATCTGTAAACTACCACTGACGAATTTCGATACGCTTAAGGTGTACCCGGACGTTAGGAGTAATCTCTGCACTCGCTCTTCAGACGGGGAGCGATGTGCCAATTTTGGTGCTCGGTGTTGGCTTCAAGATAGCGAGGATGACATTAATGAGAAAGGCTTTGTTTTTACCTCGCTCGTTAATGTCTGAGAGTTGAAGCAAATGGAAGTGAGCAAACGCAAGTCACAAAATAATACGCCTAAACTACGCTTCATTCACACCTGTAGAGAAAAAACGTGCATCAGCAATTGCGTGTTGAAAAATGGCTACTTTGCGTACGAAATTTAGCAACATGGCTTGAAAATAACTTGAGCACATCATCCTAAAACTTCAGCGAGTGTGACGACAATCCGAGCACAAAAAATGCGGGAGCTCGTTGGCACCCCATTTGGTGGTATTGAGCACAAATGAAATGATACCAAACACGGTTGTGCGAGCGGCCTCATGAGATGTGGCCGCAGGGACAGTGTGGCAAGCGGCGATAGTACTGCAGCGGCGCGCCGAGGAGTTATGGCCTCGGAACAGCGGCTTGGAGAGGCACGCGACCTGCCTGCGAACGAGGTCTAGGCGACGCGAGGACGCGGGTGTGCGCAGGACTTTCGAGCTGAGCATGTTGTGCTTCTCCCTCCTGTATAGCTTCGCTCGTTTCTTGCGATGAAACCTACTGGAGGGTCATTTCAACCCTAGGAAAATCGCATTGTCGCAAGAAACGTGTGAACAAGATTTCTCTGAATACTTGCAATATTTCTTCTGGAAGGCCTGTGTGCGTTGCATGCAAGGACCGTTGCAACACGATTCGAAGATACCTGAGCGTACACGTTGTATTCTCAACATTCGCCTTACGTATCTTCCTTTTACTGAATTTACAATAATGTTCTGGCTAGTTAGCTATAGTAGTGGATTCGACGCCTACTTTTTGTGCTGTTACGATTCGTAGATGCTGATCCATAAAGCGAACCAATTCTCCACATTTCGGACATGATGGTGCATAATTTATCGTTTAAAAACAACTTTTTGTAGAATGTCGGATATTAAGAGCGCATTAGGATCCAGCTATATTAGGCATCTATGCTATATTAGGCATCTATGCTATATTAGGCATCTATACTACAATAGGCATCTATACTACATTAGGACTTCATGCTGTATTAGGAGAGTACGCTGTATTTGGAGCGAGCTAAACACGCACGTCGGCCTTCGAAATCTGCGCTGCTCAAATTATTTATGACAAATTGTTGTCATCCTTCATTCTCTCGTGTAAAAGGATTGGCTGTTCATTGGTTCTTTCTATGTTAGTGGCATAATTAAAGTTTCTTTCAAAACATGGATTTTATTATTCAAAATTAATTTTAAGTTTATATTTCAATCACCAAGGCACTAAAATGTGTGCAGCGTAATTATTTTGAAGAGCCTTCTTTAAATCTGGTATTTCTTAGTCACAGTAAATTTCGGGTTACTGTAATTGTCCAATGCTCGATCGTCTTTCTCAGTACTTACTCATGGAGGCTCGTCAATAGAACTATTTTCAACTCTGGTCTCGCTTGCCAATTTTTATTATTCCTCTCCCACAGTTGCTTTGACGGAGTACTGTGAGGTAGTTTAGAGAACGATCAATAGCAGCTGTCTTAATTTCTTTTAGAAAATTTTGGTTTCCAGTTATCTCGGCGATGTATGATCGAAATCCGTACATCTAGTATCCAAATGTGATTTCAAAATATTAAACTGATACGTCAGACCCAGATATTTGAATAACCCTAATGCTGTTTTTTTGTGGTCTGTTTCTTGTAAGTTTTTGAATTATCTGAGAAGAAAAACACATAACTGACAATCAGAAACCCTGGAAAGGATCCCAGAAGTAGTAGCAACCTTTATACAACATACGATATTATTCCTCCTGCCCATTTAGCACACCTAGAATTGGGTCATATACATTCGAGTATGTGTCCTTTAGAACTGTATCATATTGTTTCCGAATATATGGAGCATCCTTCTATGCCTACAATTTCTCAATCGCATTAGAATAACTGGGGCTAACTGCGATCTTACATTGATGCTGTGTGTGCTCTGTGCCATTAAAATCCAATGACGCTTGCCGTTTATGCCTCGGGATGCGCATCGTCTTGTCAATGTAAACTCATGTTTGTCAATTCATTCACTAAGACAAAGGAAGGTCAGCGGCTCAGTTGTAGCCTCTCTTTGGAGATCATTTTGAACTTCGATCGAATCATTTTGAACTTTGAGCAAAGATGAAGTGTCCTAAATTTTGGATTGTAAATAATTTGTACAAAAGTTGAACGATAAGCTTCGCGATTTCGAAGAAAAACTGTTTTCTGAATAGATCAGTCTGCTCATCATTCTAAAAATGCATTCCTAATCCTTCAAATATTACAATTACCTCTGCGACATAAACTACCACGGAACCTCTTATTGGTCCTCTACACAAAAACAGAGCCTGTGCGTTTACTTCATTCTATGTTTTTATTCCAAATGCCAAATTCTTGGATTATAATAGAATGAAAGAAACCCGATGCGGCTACGTGTGCGGGGCGACGTCAAGTTAATTTTAGTCGTTGCACCATTTTCGCCGTTGTTGACAGCTAACTTTATTCGTGTACTACTCTATTATGAATGGATCAAGTTGTGAAATGTACTGTGTTGATATGGGAGCGATCTTAATTCAAAAAAGTAGTTATACCTGTTCGTCTTCAAAAAATTATTTAATCGCATTCATGTGCCTTTGTTTCAGGAAGGAAGACAAAATATTCTCCAGCAATTGAGCGCGCATGAGAGCGAAGTCCACCAGGAATAATAAGCAGCAGCTTTCGTCGCTTGGTCTGAAGAGCTGCTCGTGCTCTCATTTGTAACTACACTTGCACGGCGGCACTCTTCTGATTTTCGATTCGCGACGGATCATTCGAATCAGTATTTTGGGCCGGCCGTCGTGGCAGCGTTTGCTGATCATTATCGGCTATCGAGCGTTTGCTCCTAACCGACGATAATCGATTTAGCGCTTAAGTTCTTGTCCTTGGTTCACACGCTCTGACGATTGCGGCCTCGCTAGCGTCAGGAGTCGACCTGACTGACGCGTGGGTAGAGAACGCTTCTGAGAATGATCTCGTGAACGAACCAAACCCTGGTAAACCTAACCATGAACTAACCTTTCAAATCTTCATTCTCTAAAAATTTTTCGAATCTTGAGCAATATCTTCTCTAGTTGCGTCCTTACTTCTGCATATTTTAATATATGGAAGCTATATTTCTTACTAGGGGTTTTGGCCTACGCGCTGATATATACTAGACTAACTAGAGGTCTTAGATTAGTTAGTATTCAACTTAAATGGCACGGCTTAAGAAGATCGTTTGTCATCCTAGCAAAATTTGCTCTAAATTTAATCATAATCAACGAGTTCAGTCATGGGCGATAAATTTCTTTGCACCAGCAATTTTAATTTGCCAATACGAACTTTGGTGTCACATAAGGGTTGTGCCATGGTGCAGTCATAGATCAACATTTTCTTGCAATACTTCAGATATTATTACAAATATATATAAATATTTTGTATAATTCTTGTTAGGGAATGGCGCTTTTCTGACTATTCTCGACCACAATTAAACTAAAAGTAACTTTACTTAAAATTAGTCAATCATGACTCGAGCTCTTGAACGTGAAAACTGCGGTGCCTACGAGTAATGTTCTCATGACTCGGTGCACTCCTGTTGTTTTTGGACGCTGACGACGTCACTGTATCCTGCAATATGTCGTTTTGTTTACGTCTCATAAGACGTGAATTGCACCTCCGTTTACCGACATCGTACATCACGCGTGCTCCTCACGGCTGCGCGGCACAGCGGTTACCTCAGATGTAATTTTGAGCGTCGGAGAACTAAGAACGTCTTGGGAAAACAGCGAGTCTAGACCCTTCGGTTCGATAACATTCGATTTGATGACGCTGTAAGATACCATATTACTAAGTAGATACCTTCATCGTAGTGTCTCGTGCAAATGTATATTTCTTCTTACAATACACTGCACCACACCACGGTGCATCCCCAGCCGCGGTGCACCGCATCATAGGGACTGGTATCAGCGCGGCGCGTTATCTATGAGGCGCCGGAGCCCAGCAGGCCAGGCCGCCCCATGTGAACCTGTCCTGACCTTTTGGCAGCGGCCTGCGAGGCTGCAGATGCTCCGGTGACGGTGGGGCTCAACGAGGGGCGATGAAGCTCCCAGTTAGGGGGTTGAAACTCCACTTGTCCTTAGTGTTCGGTATTGCCCGGGCTTGTTGCTGCTCCTGTTGCTCTATTGCATGGGCCTGGTGTTGCTGCTGAAGTTCCTTCAGGTCCTGTTGGTCTCTGTTGCCTGGACCTGCTGCTGTCGCCCATGTAGGTCCTGTTAGTCTGTATTGCCAGGGCCTGCTGCTGTTGCTGAAGCTCCTGTAGGTCCTGCTGCTCATGTTAGTGCAGGTGGCATAGCTAAACACATTGCCTGCGACGAAAGTTGTTCAGGGTAAGATGATATGACCCACCGGTGGATCACATCTGAGGAAACGTGTTAGCTGCCATGTTCTCTCACATCACTGCGAGTTTTAGCGATACGATTTATTTCCGTTTCATCCATTTTGTTTATGCTGCTCTTGACGCTACCGCTCTAAAAAAATAGAGCGTGAGCTTTTTAAATTGTGTTACGAGAGTACTTTGAGTCAGTTTATCAAATCAGTCAAATTTCATATGCCAATAACATTTTTTTGCACAAATTATAACTGTCTGCTTCGGACGATATTGCCAATACTGCTTCATCGATTTTGCTAGCACTGTTCACATGGTTGTCGATGGTCTTGACATGGCAATTGTGCTGGTGGCGGCTCGACCTGGTGGTCGCAACTGAAGATAGCCCGAGGAGACCGCGCAGAGGTCTTTGAGAATTGGTCCAGCCAGCCCTGCTTGTTGACCTGGCAGACCTGACTGATCTTTCTCGAAGACGCGCCCTCGCGCCTACGCGTTCTTGCTTCTCAGAATGTGGCGCTGCAAGAATGAAAGCCTTCACGATTTGACGGAGAAAAGCTCGCTGGCTTGAATTTTTTTCGATAATTTGACATAGTTCCATCATCTTTGGTGGTGCCACAAGTTTATTCTGTGTTCTGAGTAGGAAAGGAAATATTACCAACTATCAATGATAATTTATTTATTCTTTTGTTGTTGTGTTGGTCTCGGGTATTTATATGTTTTGTGTTTAATAATTTTTTGTCGATGGTTCGAAGTTGATTGATGTGCCGTGCCTCCACTATCAGATTATCGGGTTGGTAACCTTAAGAATGGCCAGGCCACCGAATTGGGACTACACGTGTAATACTCGTGTCCCTGCCGTTCTCGTTACGAACAATTTAATTTGCGTATGCCATTCAGCAGCTGCAATAAATTTGATCTCATTCATCAGAGGTTGATGATAAAATGATTGCATGAATTAATACTGTGTTTCAATAGGTTATAATAAGAGATAGATCTACGCATACGATGTCTCTTCGTGAAATAAACTGTAGAGAAGCGTTTAAACGCATCGTTGGAGAATTACACGAGCATAGGTAATCAGACGAACAGAATGGCGGATACCTTTGTTCGTACTACATTTAATTTACATTCAAAGCATGTGAATGAGCTCTCAATCGAGACGCACAAAAATTAAGACATGCACAGTAGTCGTTTCTGTAGAGAAGTCGCAGGAATTATTAGTGGCATTTTACGTAAGCTTATTGTTATTATCAATGGTCCGTTGAAGGCAAAATCTTAGTATCCTCTCGTATAATAAGATTACGACTTATTTACGAATCCATAACGAGGTGACGACTTACCTAGTCTATTAATGAGACAATGGGGATTTCATTTCAACAAGATGAGGGTTCTGGATGGAAATGATTGGAGAGTGAATGACCCAACACCCAGTCGACCCGTTAAGTAACCTCCTCATTAAGTCGCCAGATCTTGACGTCGTTTGAACTGTAGTGACGTGCTAGTAACGACGCAGGCTCCAAGAATGTATTGCATAAGAGCGATTTTCTCCATTCGAATCTTGTACCTTTAATCTAAATAGCAGATTCGTGAGAAAATTACTTACGCTATGCTTGTAATGGCCTTGTCATTCTTCATTTATAATGAAGAAAATATTTTGTAAAGTTTCTGAAACAGATTAAGTTTCGATTTGAGAACACTCGCTATGAGCCATTACATTAGTAATGTATCATTTGTTCAAAAGGAACAAATCTTTTTTAATCGCAATGATTTCTTTTGTAGCGTTAATGTGCGATTGGAACCCACATTTTAGTGAACAAAGAACTGACGAGGAGAATCAATGTGCCTGTGCCTTGTCTATATATTTGTACTCATTGCCTTTGTTTTTCTCGTTGCATTCGTTATTTCGTTTAGCGGTCAGGACTTTGTTTAGGGTGCGCCATAATGATCCGACAGTCTTTTTATTTCTTATAAGCAAAATAAATAAAGAAAAAACAAGTGTTTTTAAGCTGACGTAAAATAAAATAGCTACATTTATAAAATATAAACTCTTAGATCTATTCTCAATTTTATTTCGCTTTTATTAAACCCATTTTAACCCTCTTGATGTGCCCTGTGTTAAGAGCTCTTTCTCTAGGACCTCTCTTGTGCTTCCTCTGCTGCTCTTCCCCATTCTTTTCATGATATTAAATAAACATAATTCAGAAGTTCTTTTTCTGTCGCATTATTGCCCATCGATCAAAAATGGATGCGTCAGCGAATTTATTATACTGAACTGGATTTTTCGATATTATCGGGTGTTTTTAACCGAGGATTATTTTCCAGCACTAATATAGTCTTCTATCATTGTTTTTTTACGTTTTCTTGAATTCTGCACATAATGACAAAATGAAGGCATATTAAGTCACCCATCAATTCAACACTTGTGGTGAGTCATTATTTCTAAGCAAACGAACGCGTGCTCGATTTTCTCTAGCTTCCAGGCTCATTTTTGGCGAAGATTGATCTCTTATAGGCCCATGTCTGACTCCTGGTCCTCAGCAGCTACAGCTACGTTTCTCGGTGCCTAGAAACGGCTCTTCTCCGGGAGTAATTATTGCTAAGGTGAGACCCAATTTCAACTGAATGAAGCGCTTTTGATGTTTAAGCGAAGGGTCGGGTCGATGTTGATTAATAATCGCGCTCGCTATGACATCCTAATTCAACGCGCCTATAGCTACAGTGTCATGAGGACGATAATATGCACAGCAACACATCTGTGCCTCAGCTCGATCCAGTTACAGGGGTTTGAGCTGATCCACTGTTGCAAGAGCACGTCAACATCACTGCAGCGCTAGCCCCGACTAACTGAAGAAGCAACCGCCACCGACGGCTTGACAATAAAAGTAGAAACAGAACAATGAGATCAGCAACATTAGCTGGACAATAAGAGCTCCAACGGCAGAAGAGGAGAACAGCAGAACAATACGAGCACTATCAGCAGAACAATAAGGGGACCAACAGCAGCAACAGAGGACGGACGACCCAGAGGCCGCATCGGGAGGAGGCCGGCAATATTTATTGCTCTTCTCGTAACGTCGCCTCAAATATATTGCCAGATATGCCTGCAGTTGTGCCCCTGCCCTCCTCTTCCTCCCCCTCCCGTTTTCCCCCATACCACCACCACCACGTGGGTCCGTTTGTCGAGCCTCAGCGACGAGCGTCCATTTTTTGCTCATCAATCGTCATTTGAGCCTCGCTTCAAAAATATGAAATTTGACTATACGTGTAAATTCAGCTTCGACAATTTTTTTTCCTTTTCATGCATGCTTTCTTTCATTTCGCGTATATTTTTTGTTTTTCGTTTGTTTTATCTTTCCTGTAGTGCTGTTCGTTTATATATGTGAAAACAGGAAACTGCCTCTGTTTTGCTCTGATTTGACAAGATATCTTGTCAGATCAGAAAAAAACAATGGGTAAACGGGGACGAATGGTATCCGCTGCCGCTCGCATCTCCGTAATGAGCGAAAAAAAATCACGATTAAAGTTGAGATGCTGAGCTCGATAACTTCTACAGTTTTGACAATTTTACATTATACTTGTTCTCAGCCAATGTCCGAAACCACTAACCAGCATCGTTTCGTATTTCGCTCCTGTTTTTAGCGCACTCGGCAAACGATTTGAAGACATCAAACCGTGTTCCTCTCGTTTCTTTCGTCCACGTCTTTAGGTACTCCAGACTACCGTTAAACTAGAACAATTATTTTTTCAGTTTATTTTCCGTTTTTCTGTTTTAGATCTCGTCTAGCCCGTGGGAAGGCAGTAGAAAATCTAAGTTTGGGTTCCCCACTTCCGTGTGTGTCATTGCGTGTTAAGTATATTCCTCGCATTGGCTCAACTTCTTTCGAAGTAGATGGATGCGCAATGGTTCAGCTGTACTCTGCCCTTATCGCAAAGTTTGGTGGAAGCAGACTACGGTACGACTGACAATTATTTTTATATCTTAAAATACGAGTACGGAATATATGCTCTAATTTTTTGTGCTGCCAACATTTGAACGCGAGAAAGCAAACAATAAAATTAGAGTACGTGCTTGAAACTATTAAAAAAACTCACCGGAAAACTACCTACGCAGTGCAGAAAAACTGCCGCCAGATTAGCGATAAACGAAACTAACACACCGAACAGCCAAGCTTCGTGTCCTTCCTTGCTGTCGAATAGGCGGCCAACCCACTCTCACCTACCTCCCATGTCCTTATCTTCCTTCAGATTTATCAGAGTGACCGACCGGCTCTCCTCCGTCAGTGAAGCTCTGAGCAGTAATTCGAGCTCCGCTGCTGCGAAAGAGTTCGAAGTCCAGTCTTGCTGCGGTGAGGTCACTACAGCAGTGCCTCAAATTCACCTCGAATGCCTCAAAGTCCTTGTCTTTAGTTTATGATCGTCTGCTTCAGGGAGCTCTCAGCCTCAGCTCAACTGAGTTTTTGTGCTACATTTAATTTACAAGAACTTAGACGTTAAAGGTCTTCATTTATTGGAAATGCATGGAAAATCTAAGTTCATAATTGAAATTTCTAGATTGTGGAGTTATCAGCGAAAGTTTTTACAGCTGACGTAAGCTCAGCGTATACATTAAAACTCGCCGGAGCGAAAAACAAACTCATTCGGTGACATTAGGTGAAAGTATAGTAAGTACAGGAAGAATGAAAATAAAAATTGCCTCTGTTTCTAAAAATTGGGTTAATTCCAAACCCGAAATCAAAATGAAAATCGGAGTAGTAGAACTCAAGATATTGAAATTTTTTCTTTATTTTGTGCTCGGTCATCCAAAGTCTAGCAGAGAAGGTGCTGCTTCTGTAGCATCGGCGTATAAGCTGAGAACTCTTCTTCCTCCACCTTTTCGTTGAAATCGCTTTGTTCATCAATACTGTGCTTCTCAATCAATGCCACACGCTTCGATGGAAGCATGTGGATGAATGCTTTGATCTGGGGACTGAGACGTCAATCTGTTGCCCCCAGTCATCGCTTATGATATCGGCAAGTAGAATTTAAAGAGCTCGATCTACAGAAACCTTCCTTTTCTTGTGCACCTTTCTCAGCACGTACAATTCATTCAGCTCCTGCATTACTGAGGCGCTGCTTTGACTTGACTGAGGCCAAATACGAGAAACGGCGCTACTTGTTGGATTTGAAATCGCAGTCAAATTCCTTCATTTTGGGTTGGCTTTTGCTCTCGTGTTCTCAGCAAAACGTACAAGACTCAATTTGAACGCCTATAGGGGTCGAAGTCAATATTCTTGCTTGTTTCATAATTACTTACTTGGAAGAGCAAAAATTAATTTCACATTTAGATCAAAAGTGACTACGAAATTCACAATTTGTTTTTCACTAAAGCTTTCGAAGCCATGAATTTGAGGTTGAACCACCATTACCTGTTGCTCGAACTTTTGTGTTAAAGTGTAATATTTAGAACTCACAATGACTTTAGTTGATGGAAGGTGCATGCGTGTGCTCGGATAATTTAGTTAATTTCTTTCATGTTGTGTTACTAATACCTATTACTCTCAGATTTTGGTCTACATTTGTTCACTCAGGTTCCAAGTTGATAGAACTTAGTGACACCTAAACTTTATTCGTGAAAACTTCTTGGGTTCTCAGCGACTACTAAAGTGATCTCGCATTCTTGCCCATCGTATCCAAATTCTCATGCTGACCATTGTACTCTTTTGTTGAACCTAATTGTTTTTCTAGGATTCGTCGAGGTTCGAGTCGTAGACGTCAACCAAAGATTGATTAGATTTGTCTTTCATCTTGTTTTATTTTGCGTGAAATTAGTCATATTCTCTCGCATGATCTTCGTGTGAGCATAGTAACATTTTTGTTTAATGAATCATTTCATAACGAAGATACTTCCTCATTGTTCTTATCGAAAGTAGAAAAGATGCGAGATCTACTTATTCCATGGCTGGTTTATAAAATACCGTGTTGAATAGAAAAAAGTTGCCAGCTCGTCTGTTTATGTTTATGGACGTGATGAGTAAGTATATCAGAACTCAGCAAAACAAAAAAGTGCTTGAAGCTTACTGGCCTTTCGGTAATTGCGGTGGCTTCCTCCGAATTATGGAGAGCTGCGTGGCTGAGAGTGTTGGGGTCTCGAAACGTGGCGGCTCGCAATAGGGTCTGTGTGATAAATCAAATGCGCGCACGGCAGCTTGTGTCAATAGATGCTGTGACGTGCTCGGCCGCACAGGGCTCCTGCAGCAACACTAACATCATAGATAAGAATGCTTATCTCTGAGATTTTTGTACGCGCCTACCCAGCGACCATGGAGGTTATAAAATATTATTAGGACTCGGTTCGAAAGACAATCGCTCTATCTAAATATCATCTTGGAAATGTATCTTATTATTATGATTGTCTATTTATTTTACTTTAGTGTGAGTCACAGTCGTAATTACTCAGTGATATTGCGCGGTGAACCTCCCTCCAGTGAGGGTCGTTGGGAATCAGGCTAGTGACCTTCGGACGTGGCATGATGTGAACGTCGATACAACTCAGAACAACATTCTTTATTTTCTGTATAAGTACAATCGCAACTATTTCTGTTCAAGATATCAGTCTGAGACTTGGTGAAGTTTTCCATTTTATAATACAGTTGGAAAACTACAGTTTTTGTAGGAATCTACGAGTCATTAGGTATTGCTCTTACATAGCTTAGCTGTGAAGTTATTGTTTTAGAAATTGTTCTAAATTGTTTGTAGGACAAGGGCAATTGAAATGCAACCACGACTCGATTAGATTTTACCATTACTTCACTACTTCTATACAATCGTGTTTATACTGCAAGCGTGATTGTCACTTGCATTGTCACTTGCATTGTCACTTGCATTGTCACTTGCATTGTTACTTGCATTGTCACTTGCATTGTCTTTGCGTATGACCGGGCCTCTAGTGAACTGAGAGTATTTAATGTACCATTTTTTTGTTTGTGGTGTGTATGATGGTAGACAACATATTCCAGTTTAGTTTTATCGCATATGACCCACTCAATCGAACGTTCTGCAGTATTTTTCATAGTGCTTCTCCTACAACACTCGAGCCAAGCATAAATAAGCAAATATTTGTGAAGGAAATGCCGTCACACATTAGTGCTGAATAAAAGTTATTTTTTTGGAAGAGCGGCGTCGTCTAGAAAATCAAGGTGAATGAAACGGAAAATAACGTAATGGAGTTTCCTCAAATTCATACAACCGAGAACGAGAAGCGCTCCCAGTCGAGATGTTCGCACAATGGTTTCCGCGCAAGAGGAGTTTGGCTCGTGCGCGATAGTTTTGGTCCACTGTGCAATCGCGAACGCTTCAACGGAGATTAATTGGTTTCTCTGCTAATAAATCTTGTTACAGCAACCAAGAAACTGTAGCAAATATTTTATTTAGTTCTTCTTGTCGCTAGTTTCGCACTGTTTGCCACTCTTTTGGACCTTTTTATGCTAGTACCAATGTGCTTTTAGCCTCCTCTGTGTGGTTGACTAATTCCAACGTGCTCTTCGAATATCATTGCGTGTATTCCTTTTGTGTGGTTAACAGTCATAATGGATGCTTTATTACGCTTTCTGTTCTGAAGAGCTAGTTTGTCGTACTTATCACCTCTATGCCGCTGCGTAGGAAGACTTTTTTATTTTGCGCGACTCGTAAATTTTACTTGTTTTCGTTTGCACGCGTGCTTCCATGGATCTCCTTGATATTGTCTCGTACTTTGCAATACTTGACTCACAGTATCCCATTATTTTGCTTAGGTTTTCAGAAAGAGGAACAAAACTTTTCAGCCCAAACATGAATATTATTGACGCTCCTTCATAGTACTGTGGCCAGATCATTTACACCGTCTCCGTAATTAATCAGAATAAACTACGTCTTGTGGCAAACTCGAACATGGACCAACACAAATCTACTTAGAATCAACCGACGTATAATGTCATAAGGGAAAGCGGGGAATTGAGGCTAGATTAAGCTGTTCGAGGTATGAAAGGTGCTTTCCTAATTCCTCTTTTGTTTACCGTAATCCGTCTTTTGTTTAAGACAAGTAGGTTCTGAGGCCACTTCCTACCTGAACAAGAGTAAAGTGTGCAGCGCTCGCTCAGGAAATTGAGAGCACTACCCTTACATCTTACCTGATCTTGGCTGAGTTAAACTAAAGCCGCCTTCTTTGAATGCTTTATCAGTTCCTCGGGAGCCTCTTGGTGGACTTCTCTTCGGGTCACTCCTCTCAGGAACGGTGCAAAATAATTGAAATGTTCATAGACCAGAGACGTCGAGATTTTATGACAACGCAAGACAAAAAAGAAGTTTTGAAGGAAACAATCGATAGGCCGTCAATTGTTTTTCATGAACCCAGAGACACTTCAATATACAAGTACGATTGATATTCAGGCATAATACGGTATTCAGATAAAACATTATCCATGGATCTTTTCTAACTTCAACTCTTCTATTTATATTCTTTTCTACGATATTTTATTTATGATGACTTTAATTCAGTCTGTTTTTCGTGTTACAGCCTAATTCTACCTCTATTGAAAGCAGTAGGAACGTTAAATAAACTATTGTACCTTTCTCGTTAATATTATGTATAGTCATAAAATTTTGATAAAGTTGACGGATGAAGAATAATTTATGGAGGAAATTGTATTCTTACATAGTCTTAGGGTCTAACACAACTGTCGTGTGTAAATATACTTAATCATGGGAGATCCATTAATTCTTAACTCATTTTGTTTTGAAAGGGGACTAGAGCTTCTGAAATCACTTATGGGCATCATTCTGTAGTTAACAACAAAGCAATTTATGCTTGTACACATGAGTGAGCATTACTGATGTCGCCATGTTAATTTTAAAACCTTAAATTATGTTGAGCTCGTAAATTTTCTCACAGGTTTCCTTAACTGTAGCTTTCCGTTTTCAACATCGTTCTTCGATTTATGAAAAATTCAACTGCATGAAGCAATTCCGATATGAATTTTTGTTGCGTAGTTTTTTTTCAAATGGCGTTGAGATTGAAAATTGATTACGATAACTCATTCGTTTTCTACTAATTTGAAAACACAATTTTGCACTGTGCCAGCCAGCCTTTCATCGCACATCAAAAAGTTGTCTAGGGTACAAAGTTTTCTAACATAGTTATGTTAAGCCGCTCCCCTCCCTCCCCTCTCCTCACGGGGCATAGGATAGGCCATAGGCAATAGGGTTAGGCTAGTTAGGTTCGTCTACCCCATGCTATGGGGACTGGCGTTCCCCGGGTGGCACTGCTAGGTTACCTCAGCTATTGTTGGGCCTTCAGGACTTCTATTTCTCGTGCCCACTTTGCTTCTTTCCATTTTCATTCTTTCTTCGCTGATTATTTTTTAGCTTTTCTTCTTTTTATTTCTTAACTTGCATCTACGTGAAGGGAATCTTTTGTGAGAACACACCTGTGCATAGATACTACGTTTTCTATAAGTCCATACTAAATTGTCTCTTCTTTTTGCTCCTTTGAGATCGCCTTTGGTGTGGCTAGGGAGCTTTCAACTAACTAATAAATAAAAATGTGTGTTTATCCCGCAGCCGGGAATCTCGAGTTGCTGCAATGTGGGGTGAATATATTCCAGCATATCTGGCGGAATAATAATTCTGTCTAATTTTCACTTCTAGATATTTTTTCAATGCATCGTTTGGTTAGTCTAAATATTTTTACGTGCCACTTTGCAAACGGCATTTTTTTCAACTGCTGAACTTTTCAAAATAAACCCATTCATGACGGGTGCGACTATCAAGTTACACGTCAGTTTAACTTTTGCGCTACCGTAACATGACTTTAACAGGTTTAAATTCTCTTTTCAAAATCTGGCAACGAATGTGATGCGTAATGCACCCGCTGCAGTTTGCCCACTCATTTTTTCATTAACATTGATTAAAGCGCGCATAATGCCAAACGAAGAAAAAAATTACTTTACCGCGAGACGAAAAATTCGGGCCGTAAAGGGTTAGCCTGTATTCCATCGTGCCGAGTTTATGAACCCATACGTCCGGAGCGTTTCAGTCGGTGCGTCACATGCCGTGCCAACAAACAGTCGCCTAATTCCATACAGGACCCTTTCGTTAACCGGTTTACGTGGATTTATCGCTTTCGTTCAGAGCGATGGTGTCTCGGCTAAGTGCTCTGGTCAAGATTTCGTCGCCAGAAAAAGTCGAATTTACTTTCGTCCACCGCCGAAGGAAACTTAATAGTTGAATAATCACTTGAGTGCGTACGTGTACACTACTTGGCCTTTAGAACAGTTCTGCACTCTTTTACTTTTCTTATACTTGCATGTGCTATAGTTCTTGTTAGTGCACGGTCTGTAGGCCCTTTCGAAAAATTTTAGTAAATCGATGAGAATAGAGAACAACCGCTTGCGAAATGGGTCTTCTTTGAAGAATTCTGCTGTGCTCCTCTTATCCTCTTTATATACATACTAGACAACACGTGACCTGTTGGGTCAAATAAAATTTATCAAAATCAAACCGTATCCAGAAATATATCCTATGCAGTCAAGTCAGTATCCACAATACAGGACTAAACGAAGAGTATAAATTTCGAATATCTCAGAGCCGACAGACAAACGATTCTGCCCTCTTTCTCATTCCCGTATCCACTTTACTAACTTGAATTCCTTTCTATTATATGACATAAAGTGTATATTTTCTCTTATGCACGATTTCAAACAAACAAGAAAACAAACAAGACGACCAGAGTTTTAGTATTATAAAGATAGATAGTACACTAGTATACGCGTCCAGATAAAAATGGGATTTGCCATAGTTTATTCTTGAAATAATTTTTCTTTGTCAAGATGCTTCTCGTCGTGTCCTTTGAAATGAACTACTTATAACCATATTATGTCAACTAAAACACTGTCTTGTCCTATTCTATTAACTGAATAAGAGATTTAGCTTCCTTTAGATTACATTAATTTACGAAACGATATTCCGTATCCTATCTACGACACTGCCGCATATCAGCGCTGCTCGCAGTAGTGTTCTCCGTGGTGGTACCTGAAAAGTGTTAGACAAAAAATAACCGAGTAGATATACACGACGACTATTACTATAATAACGGGGATAACTGCTCAAACGCCCTTCGTTTCATATACGTGTGATCATGTAGTTGCCTGGATTAGTTCTGCCTTCTAATTTGCGTTATGAATCTTGCAACGAGATGGTTTTGCCTGTAGCAGGAAGGTATGGTCTGTCAGGTTATTTTAGATTCTTAACGTTAAACTCGGTCATGTATCATTGAGTGTGGAGATGAGATACTGCTTCTAGCGGCATGAGAAGTTGGCTTGAATATCTTGAAAATGTTTGGGCCTGTACGCCCGGGCCACACTGGGGTGTCGCCGGTTTGTGTGCATGGTGTCCCTTCGCATATCCGCGAGCTGTTGAATGAGACCGTTTCCCTCCGCCGTCTGATGATAGTGAGGCAAGAGCGGCCTATCAGGGACAGCTTGTAGAAAGTTACCTGTTGTATGAAGTACTATTTGATATCTTACAACTATGATGTTAATAGTTTTGTACTCCGGTAGGTATTCATTTCGCGAATTAGGAAGCAACTAGACAAGAAGTTTGTACCTACTTCAATGCATGCCCATCACCGAATACTTGCATGCATCCATTCGTTAAGTCATTGAGTCAGTTCAAACTGCCATTTTTATTCAAAGATCCTACGTCATTGACTCCGTTAGAGCAATTTCCCCGCAAGTGACCACTTGGTACTTATAAAGGTGTTTTCTTGTGGCTCATATGAACAACATTTATTTTACGCTCAAATTGTGATGTGCTTAACCTGTCTCGTAACAGATAGTTGCGAAGTCATATGAGCAAAGCTGTCGATCAATCTCTGAAAGAAGAGCAGAGCGGCTGCGGACGCAGGCTTGATCGTATCTTTGTGCCCGTGAGTCGAAATCGCTAAGTAAAGCAACAGGTTTTCACTGCCCGATAAAGTAGGTGGGCTTTTCGTATCTCACATCCTCGATAAGGCGCACCGCTGAGGACAAGTGTTCGAAATTGAAGATTCGTGATAGTTTGAGAAACCATCAGAAAAGAAATGTGATCATGGATATCTGTTCAATTTTAGAATCTGTTGCCATCGTGCTTCAGCTACTCGCTGATAGTACGTCATTTCCGAAGTAGGCATATGTGCGCTAAGTTTCTTGATGAAAATACTTATATTTCGAACAAAAAATGGCTTTCTATTCGTCACGCTACTGCAGGAACGTGGAACATGCTAGCCTCGCTGGCTGAACTCACGACTCCATTCAGGCTAAGCCGTAAACGCAGACTGCGAGCGCGCGTTGCGCTGCCGACTTATTTCTTTGTACTCGATGAGATGTACGTAGGTGGTATTTATTGCACTCTACATGGGTATTGCACTCCACGAAGCATAGCAGGATTTTATAGCGCCTTACATGCATAGCGAATACATTCTACGAGTTTATAGCAGGCAGTGACTACACCCTGCATGGGAGGTATTTCTTACTCCCAACATGGGAGTTATTTCTCACCCCCAACGTAGTGACTGCACCATACTTAGGAGGTAGGCTGTTTCGCGGGGCAGTGCATGTGATACGTGTGAGAATGTGATAAAGATAGAACGACGTTGACACGTTTTACCGCATGCTACCGATCTGTAAGTCAGTCCTGATAAACCATAACTGTTTTATTTTGAGCTGTATATGCAAAAGAACTTGTTTAGGTCAATGCTTTTCAGTTTCGCTGGTTATTAGTGCGAAGTGTAACTCGTAGTCTACTTCATAGGTGGGTTGTCTCTTCCGTGTATTACTGGCCGAGTACTGATCGTATTCCGAGCGTACCGACTGTCGTACGCTCCCGCCGGTTGGTCGCTGGTCATTAGGAAGAGCGCTGTGATTGGGCAGCGCTAACTACCTGCAGCGATGGGTTCTCTCCACCTCTCAAGTTCGGGTTCGAGCAATACCTCATCAGTACCTAAACGGCCTTCGTTACGCGCGGTACCGCGGTAGAATACGCTTCTCGTAAAGTGTCAGAACACGAAGACGGTTTCGGAGAATTTGAGTGGTGCAAGATCGTTGCTCGCTTGTGCGGTTACCGAGTGAAGTTTTTGAAGTATTGCGGAGAAGCATATGTTTTCAATTATAATTGTTATTGAAAATATCGTAATTTGAGCTTGTGGTTGAGCATGCTAGTTAGGTGCACTTTTGAGCCCTGAATTCGCAGTTAGAGGTTTTACGGATTACAACTGTGTCCTGACGGTGAAGAATTTCGTGCAGAATTTTGTCTTCTTCGTCGGATTAAGTTTTCCCTAAGATCCTTTCCTGATCGGTAAGCAGTATGAACTTCTGTAAACTGTTTTTTATCTTCGTGTACAACTTCGTTGTTTTATTTTGATGATGTGTTTGAAAAATATGTACGCATTTATGTGAAGGATTTTGTTACCTTGTATTACTAGTATGCTGGAAGAAATTACAATAACTCACGGATGCATAATTTCCCATCTCAATTATCAGGCAAGGTGTTCGTAAATTCTATGTTTAATCAATGTAAGGGGCATTTTTGGGGTTCTATTTACTCGTGATCTTGTAGTATTTTGTGAAATTTATTTTGGCCTGTGTGACCCGTACGAGTGGATAGCCCCGTTTCATCCCTAACCTTGTGCAGCTCGCCATTTCCGTCTCCACGACATTTTAAAGGCCCGAGCTGGTGTCAATTGTCATCTAATTAAGGCGTTCCTGTCCTCTAACTCTTCGGCAAACCATTTTGAAGCTCACGAGTGACCTCTCTGCTAATTGATGATGACCAAAACGTAATTTTTTCGTATATGACATAACATTTGGGGTCGGGATTAATCCGTTGATCGAAAATGCAAGGCAGCCAAGTTAACGTTCATGCCCGACTATTGAAGAAACAAGATAATGTTCAAATATATTCTACAACGAAATAAATTATTTTATGCTGACGCTTTAACGTAATTCAACTTTCGACTGTTTCTTTTCATTTGTGTCGACGAAGTATTGAGCCATGATACTCATTTAGCCCGACGAAGAAAATAGTTTGTGTTGTGTTTCATGTTGTTCTGTGTTGAATGAAGAAAAGTTTCATGAAGTTTGTTTTGATGTTAAGTTTTATTTTAGCTTGGCTGTTGTACTTCCTGCTCGGCGCAAGTCAAACCCTAGTGCAACGAACTGGACAACTCCCTTATTTCCAACGTCATTTTGGCTTGGTAGTTGAGCAACCAGACAAAGCTGTTGAATTGTTTTTTGGTATTTTTTTCTCTTAATTCAAATATCTAATCGTAATATCAAACGTTACGGAACTGATTTTAAATGCGAGTGGAGCTCGAAGTATTAATTACTAAAGCGCTTGTGATTGCTGAATCAACAGATTGAGGAGAACCTTGCTTTATTTTTAATAGATCTGATAGTGTTGTTTTCACAACTTTTGGCTAAGGGCTTCACCATACAGTATAAATACTTACCTCCATTCAAAATAGCGCAAGTTTATCGTCTTGAGCTTCGTTTATTGGGACGATTAGTACTCCAAATATCCAGTGAGAAAGTTGGGCACTAAGTGGAGGCGGTACAGCCGGTGCATTGTGTCGCTCTCGTGAGCTGCGCCGACCATTGGCGCACGTCCAGGTGTCAAGAAGCTCGTTAGCGGGCGTAGCGCGTGACGTTAGACGGACGCATACTGAACTGCTCGCTCGTTGTGGTGTCGAGGGAGGAGGGTGGAGGCTGATGCGAGTCGCGGCTTGCACCCGAGTCGCCTTCTATACGTGCCTAGATGGTAAATATCCAAATAAATTGGAACTTGTTTGTCACTGGAGATAAATATCAGAATCACTTGAGAATTGTTCTTATCGCTTAGGACATGCATCGGAGGAATTTGGGAATGTGTCTGATCGTTTTGGATTAAATTAATCTTATCGATTGGGGTTAATATCCGAATAATTTGAAAACGTTTTAATAGTTTAGGACAAAAGTCCGAATAATTTGCGACTTAGCACATCGATGGTTATCCACTTGCTCATATTGGATTAGTCAGAGGTTCCGACCTGGCTGTTTGTCCAAGACCAAAATAACTCGTCGGGATCCCCGTTATGGTCATGCATTTCAATTTGATTTCGTAACGTTTTTATCTTCTGATCATAGAATTTAGCGGTAGAGTAGTGGTACTTTTTTTGTAAGGCCGCAATTAACACCATCATACTTTGTGTGCTTTGTGATCTATTGAATTAACTAATTTAATTCAGGCTTTTAATTTAAAAAATACTAAAAAACGTTGATCTTACCGCGAGTGAGGCACCATACACATGTTAAGCCTGCGTTCGTTTTAGTAGTGATGCATAGTTTCAACTAGTAACCGTGTCTATATGTTAAGGAACTGTATGTTCAAAGTTTACTTATGATTACATGTGTTGCCAAATATGTTGGTTCATGGAGTTTTTAAAATAATTTTGTTGCCCTCAGAGATACTTGAAAATAGACTAAAATTGTCGTAAATTTCCTCGTCTGACGCACAACTGTAACTTTTTATTAAGGTGAAACTTAGTGACACACTGCCGCGTGATATAGCTCACTATGCGTTTATAATTTCGATTGGTAAAGTGACTTGATCGTTGGTTGAATTGACGACAGGTGCACCCTGTCGACACAAGCATTTACAATTGGAAGTAACTATTGAACTTGAATGAAAAAATGCATCTTCGACGCTTAGAAGAATGGAACTATTTATAGTGCGGTGTGATGAAATGGTTGAGCATTATTTGCTTACTCTTTTAGTGTATTAGTCGACTAACTAACGCACTGGTAATGAGCCTCATTCGCGTCCGACTTGTGGTATACTGGGCACATCTCATCACTGGGTGGCAAGCGCGCTGTGGCACTTTGTACACTACGGCCTTTACTAATTTCACGCTCCTTATCTTTCGGACCTGATTACCATTTTTTTGTTCTGGGCTTCTTTTGTAGCCTACTTCTGCCCCTTATGACCGCCTCCTTACACCTATTGATTCTTGATGCGCACGTTGGATTTAAGTAGAAACCCGAGACTGGACCATTCGGCTCGTTCTTGTTGTCGTTTTCTTTTCTCTTTTCTATTCATTGCCGATTAAGAATACCTTTCATGCTCCTCGTTTCACGAATTATTTTAGTATATAAACTAGTGAGTGCACTTGGGGTCCTGTTATAAATTTCAAAGCAAAATCATGCTTGACGTCAAAGAGACTGGATGATGATTGTTTGCGAGTCAGATTATTAATTTGTACATAATGAATGCGATATACATCCTTTCATTGTTTTTCGACTCCTCGAAAACGATGTGTTCTGTTACTTCACGCGTAGAAATCTGTTTGCAACTTTGTGGTACAATAAAGTGCTAAATACATCCGAAATCATAGCTATATGAGCGTTTGGATCGTGCTGTAATCCAAAGCAACGCGCTAATCAAAATCAAGTGCCTTGCCGTGCATTACCATTCAATAAAGCTCATTGCGTTCAATCGGTCGAATTACTAATATTTTTATCAGTGGTTTTCGTTTTGCTTGCTGTGTGAACCTTACTTGTGGTCAGGGCGGCGATAAAAGACCTCGTATTCTGTTCAGAGATGCCTCTAAAGCTTGGTTCAAGCAGCGGTGCATGGCTAACGTGATCTATACGTGTACCTGGGGGGACTGCCTGAAGCGAACATCTGTATTGTTTGGGTTTTCAATTCGATGATTTCCGCTGACTCCGATTTGGCTCTCGTCAGATTCTGAGGAACAAACTTGGGTTTCATTCATCGCGTTCTGCGCGATATGAGCGCTTAATGCACGGAAAACAAATACAGCTATGCTACTTACATTCGAAATTTGTGTATAGAATTTTCGATGCCATGAAGGTTTTCATATGAGCGTTTTCATTTGAATGATAAATTTGATATATAATACCTTCGAACGCCAGTGCCCGGTTATCAAAAAATGTGACCTGCGCGTGTCATAAAAGGGAAGTAAACTTCATGCCCCCTTAGTTTGTTTCTCAGTGTATAGAACACAGCTAAAAGTTTGAACTCATACTGAAACAATGGGTTTAAGTTTTTCAGAAACTTTTAAAGTTGGAGGCAGTAGTCTAACGTTGTCCTCAGATCACTTGCAGGTTGCCGCGAAATTTCTGTAAAGCTTGAGCAGGAAGTTCTTGGCTTACAATTAAGAGCACGTGGCCCTGCGAGCGGTTTGCATGACGGGGAGTCGTGCCTCTACTTCCACGTGCCCCCAGCAACACGACGCACGACATCACGCGCACTCTACATGGCACGATTTTGAAAGCCAATTGCGTCCATGCTAATGTGTGCTTTGCCTGCCCTGATTAAGCATTGAAGCATGTTTATTGAAACGTTAATGCCCTTTTCCTAAGAGTAAAAAAAATGTGTGTGCTTACGCCAGCGCTAATTTTTCTCCGGTGGGGTGCGCTTCCGGGTCTTCTGACCTATTGCATAGACCGACGATTTGCTTTTATCTCGTCAGTTAGATCGACTCTTGTCACAATTGCTCACTGTTCTTCTGAAGCGGTGTAGCAAACTGTGTCTTGATTGACCTACAGTAGACCTGGTTAGTTTTGAATTGTATTTCTGGATAAAAGTCTCACAAAAACCAACCGTTCGAAAACGGAAACACCATTTCCCTCACAACAAATCTGAACAACCATCCCAAAGTTTTTGCGAAAAATATCGAAAGTCTATTCGTACGAAAAAAAGGCGTAATTAAAACGAGGTTTGACGTTGTTCTTTTTCTCAGAGTATTATGTTTCTATTGTTCATTTTAGTATTTCACGCGACTTCTCATTAACATATTTGTTCGTGCATCGCATTAGCAACATCTTGTTAAAGCATTTCCTATGGTCAGGCGACCGCCGTCCAAATCGTTCGGGCCTCACCCGAAACTCAAAGTAAGGGTCGCTGATGTACAGTAGAGCGACGCACGTCGAATGACCGTGTCCAAGTTGTCCTATAATCTCTACATCGAGGCGACACAAATTAAAAGTTGCCTTGGCTCAGCTAGTATCCTCCTCGCCCTGGAATTCTAGCGCTGCTGGAACTACGGTCGATGCTGAGAAAGCTGGAATGTTATTTGCTCACTAACAGAGTAGGTATCTTGCCCCCGCGTCTTACATGCGTATCAAAACCACACGAAAAGTCATATATCTCAGTTAGTCGTGGGAATCATGGTGATGATTTCATACATGGTGGTTTCCAAATTTATGTTCTCATCGAGTTTATTGTAATTGTAAATTATTTCCTGCAGCTCAATTGAAATTGTTGCTCTTTCAGTTAGCGGTTGTGTGAAAATGATCATGTGAAATACCATTATGACGCAAAATTTTATGGAACTTTTGAAAATAATGGCTGAATAAAGATAGGTGATGCGAAAATTAGTTTTTTCGTACGTAATGAACTTTCAATATAAATCATCGGAGTATAGAAAAATACTAAAAAAAATCATCCACGAAAATGTGCCTTAGTAGTCACTGGTCTTCCTTATCCGCTGCACGTACTTTTTCGTCTGCTGTAGAACTGATGATAAGCCTCGTACGCTTGTCGAGCAAACAGAACGATGTTTCATATATGCCACCCTGCTGCTGCTGCTGCTGCTTCCGTTGCTCGTAAACGAAATCATGCGTACGTTTGCCCACCCTCTTCATAAAAATAAAAAATCTTTCTTTGTAAAATCTTGTTACTTAAAAAATTCTCACTCATATTGGAAGATTAGGTTTTTTTTTGACAGCCACGGTGCTAGTAGGTATAATTTACCAATCAGTTCCATTTTACACATGCCATTGCGTCTTCCCTTTTGATATTTAGAATTATACCCTGAACCTTCAGTGACTTAAAAACAATGGGGATTGCGATTTTAATTACCATTCGTTCGAAGCCGTCAATTGCTCGAGTATTCATAGTGTGACTTTCTCGGAACCTCAGCTTCTGAGCCGCTTCATTTCCTGCTAACCGTCCCCTGGAGAACAAAGCTAAGCCAGCATCGTCTTGCTGGAGACCGCACTGCCGCGGCTCAGCTGATCATTTCGAAGCTAGAATATCGAAGGGAAAATCACAAAAGGAATAAAGGAAGCTACTCTATTCTTCAAGTGACGAATACCTCAAAGTCATGTCATTTCCTGTGTATCACGGTTAGAGAGACGTAAGCCTCTTGCATCATTCGAGGTTGCTTCCAATGTTAGCCCAAGCCAAGCTCTGCGAACTTTTTTCCGACGTTGTACGCATAAATGCATTGCATAGCCACTCAAAATGAATGCAATCCACCCATTGTTAACGAAAATTCTTGCAGTAAAAAATTGTCCGTGTTTCTAAATTTTGAATGCAGTGTAATATTGACAGTCGCAGTTCGAACTCAACAATTGTAGAACTAACTCAGTGCTGTGGAAAAGATTGATCGTATGCGAAAAATACGAACTCATCCTAGTTAGAGAAGCTTTCTCGCTAGTAATAGCATCCCCGAATGAAAGGCTGATATGTGGGCAGACAGAGGCTCGTGTGAGGTGTTTGCTGGACACGTAAACATCCATACTTCTACTGGGAACTCGCTGTTTTTTTAATTTATTAATACTGTCCTTGATGCCTAGTTTGTGTTGGTAATGCGCTCAAAATTTGAACTAAATTTGCTTTAGGAGCCTTCCAGTCGATGGGTTTTAATGAGAGTTTTAAAATATATTAATATTTCGAAAATGCCATCCTTGACTCTCGTGTTCGTTTACGGCTCCGTCTTTGAGAAACGAATAATTTATTCACTGTATTCTTTTATTCTCACTATTTTTCTCATGTTTTGAAAGCGGTGCCGTTGACATTTGTGAAAAGGACCTCTGAAGTGACCTTCCATGAACCAGTTTTTTTTACTTGTTTCTAACGTGTCTAATTAATCACTACATATTGTTTCCTCGAAAACCGAAACATTCTTTGCGCGTTTGAACTGACCACATGGGGTAATCGTATTCTATTTAAATTAGCCGACTCCGCCTTTTCACGACTCAACAGCTTCCTGCCTATTATGGCTGCGATCGATATTTGCTTTCCTAAAAGATGTGCGGTTCGATTTGTCTCTGTGCTATTATCTAGCAGCCAAATAGCGCATCCCTTTCTTTCCGCCTCTGAAGTGTCATCTCAGGCGAAGCCTCACGAATGGGAACGCGAGGCTGGTTAGAGAGAGGGCGTGCGGGTGGTGGCGACGGCTGAGGGGCCAGGGGGTGCATGGCCCCCTTTGTAACGGCCGGCGTGAGGGTGCGGGTATGTGCGATGCGCGACGAGTGGAGCGGCCGGCCCAATGTTCCTTAATTGTGCTGCTGCTGCTCCTCCGCGAGAGCACGCCGTGCAGCTGTGCTGCCGTAGCTGCTGCTGCTGCTCTTGTCTTGTTGTTGCTGCACTGACGCAGCGGCTGCTGCATAGCTTCTGGCGTAAGTCGGCCCCTGGTCGTCATCTCGTGCATCCTCGTGTGATGGTGTTTCACTGGCGCGACGCTCAATGTTCTCTCTTTTATTCTTGTTATTTTCACAATGATGAATTGATTTCTGCTGTTCAAATAGAGAAACTAGTCTGCTAAAGCGTGGGAAACGTTTTATGAGCGAAGGAAAAAATTGTGTGGCGCCAAGTAGTTTGTACTTACGTGCATCCCTGTAACTTTACAGTTTGCCACAGCTAAATCGTCCTTACCTCAACATAAATGACGTGCATTTTACGTGTCCTTGTGTAATTACTACACATATTTCACGTATTCTTGTACACATCTAGCGCTCGTCCTTTTTTGGTGAGTTTATATCGTTCCCTTTTACCTGTACATCATATGCTGTGGCACCGCAACGACAAATGGTTTGAGCCACGGTAAGTGCAGTATTTCAGGCGATTCACACTTTTAACCCCATTTTTCTTGTGCGTTTCTATGCTACCGTATTTCTGTGACCCTGAATGAACTTCTCTTGATACATCTCGTTTTTCCAAAAGGCCATCACTGTGTCTCTCCCATCACCCTTTGTTTACTTCCATTGCTCCACGGACCTTTACCGTGCTTCTCCCGTAGCTCACGCAACAACGTTCGCTTCCTAACTACCGCTGCCCTGACATCACTCAACAACACAGACGCCCTTTCTGCAGAGGGGAGCGACTCGCCCTTGCGTGCAGCCGTATATATGCCTGCAGCCCCCGCTGTGTCGCTATAGCGCTGCCCGTCACACCAATTGTGCCTCCTCCTATAGCTCATTGTGGCTCGCAGGCCTGCCCTTCTCGGTGCGGTCGCTCGGTCGATGCTGCTGCTAAATCGCCCGTCCGTCGGTCGGTCGGTCGCTGCACCCACCGTCTCTAAACCACGGCGCCAGTGCTTCGTTTCTTTCTGTAAAGCCTTGCGAGTGTTTGGGATGGGAATGTAATCCACTAGATCTGCGTTGTGTTTTGTGAGAAACCGTGTTTTGAAGAAGCTGGTTATCTGGTATGAAATGTATTCATTGTGCCAGGTGAAGGGGTGTTTCCAAGTTTACTGAGCGTTCCTAATTGAAGTACTTTTTTCATTTGTGCTTAGCTACTGTTCTTTCATGTGCGAACGCATTATATCATCCGTCATATTTATGCTTGTAAACCTTTCTCGAAGTGTTGTGCGATTTTATGTTTAAATATTCTTAGGGATCATTGTTTATAGTTCCCTTTGAAAACAATAGCCGTGTCCAACACATTAGCATACGAGATTGTCACGGAAGATAATGTCGACTTAATGATTACGCACAATGTTAGACGCAGCAGGAATTTCCGCCATTTACGCTCTCTGATAAGGTCGAGTAGGATAGTGGTCGTGCTCTATTCTCGGTAGATATCAAGTGAAAGTGGGAAGGAAAAAAATGAGTGGGCCCTAAACAGAAAGAGGAATCAAATTTACTTCCCAATCACGGGTATTTGAATCCGGATCTTCTGATTTTACGATATTCCATTCCACCGGCATTAGAGAAGACGGTTATTTTCGAAGGTAGTGCGAGTCGCGTATAATTGATTCTTCATACCTACTGAATATAACAGGGTAGGTACGCATAAACACTGACTGGATAAAGAAAGACTTATTGAGCGTGAAGACTTCATGCGTGACATGGTATAGGTGTCAGGCTGAGCAGAATGACCGTGAGGGTAAGCCTGGATGAGAAGCTCTGTGCGAGGTTGTTCGAGTGTGCCAGGAGCTGGTAATGGCATCTATTGATCACACTACACGGAGGTGGCACTGGCGGGCCTGTCTATGCCTCTTTGTGCCGCGCACCTCGATCCAGCCCTTCTCCTCGGATGGCTCGTTCGTGTTCCAGGTGCCATACAGAATAATTTTCAGAGCAAAGTGGTGTGCATCACGATTACTCGTCTTTTTAAATTATATTGCAAACGCTGTGCGATGACGGCGCTCATCTAAGCAATAATTTTCATTTAAATTTAAAGCTTAACTTTTTGCCCGTTTGTTTCACCCAAATCACTTTTAGTTTTTTGTTGTTCCTCTTTATCAATATCGAAATTATTACTAATACATACGTGCCATAGAGCCACATTATAGATTTTAGATATTTTAGGGTCATGTACAATTATTACACGAATATTTCGTGAGCATTTAGAAAATTTTTGACTTCTTGCCTGTTATTTTTATGTAATGCACACAAGTCTTTCGCCACGCCTAATCCAGTTGCGTCGGGCGTATCATATTAACTGAACTGATATCTCTAAATTAAAGTCTCTCATCACACGAAGCTCTCGAAATTGTACTTCAGTCGTAGTTCTGAAACACATGAACAAATGCTTCTTACTTCACATCGTTTTTGATTTCATGCCCAAGAAACGACTCTTTGAATAGTCTCACATTCCTTAAAGTGAATGCACAGGTTGAGTTGTTTCTCGTCAGCGATGATGAAAGGCACTGCGGTGTCGGAGGTGCCCATCGTGGAGTTCGGCGTCGATTCTGGAGAGAAAATGGCCCAGGTTAGGTTAGTCTTCTTTCTTGTCCTCATCAGCTTGAGCAGAAATGGCTGAAGTGAGACGACGCTGGTGTCTTGCAGTACAGGTGTATACTATATTCGTTACTAGTTTTCTTGTTTCTTTATTCGTTTTTTATCGCGTGGTGTGATCTTCACAGCCGTAAGCGTGCGTCTTGAAGCTTGGGTCGTTTAGTTTCACGAGTATAATATTTATAGCAAGAAATTCAGCTTCAAGGCTCTGTATAAAACTTAGGTACTAAAACTTGGACAGTTGTGGTTTTGAGAGACTTATCTTACAATTATATTGCTTCTGTGTATCAGAATTTCATTCAGAGAAGTTTGCAACCAAAATTGCTGCGCTAATACTTCGGGAATGAAGTACGACGCTTGATATAGTTTTTGCATTACAGTAATTTTTCAACTTCCATGCCAGCTGAATAAAATTTCCTGAAAAATGTCGAGAACCTCCTTCGTGGGGCTCATAATTAGTTTGTGAAGTTTGTTTGATACAATAATCAAATTATTCGATAATATGTACGCAAATGAGAATAATGTTAAAAATGATGCTATTTTCGCATGTAATTTGCGACTTCCATCATACACAAACGAAGTATAAAAAATCCAACTTCTGTTCATTTTGTCACCTCTTTTTAGATATGACTGATGCAAAGTCTCATTAGGAGACCAATAGCCTCCATTGAACACAGTTCATCGCATAAAATATTCATTGCTTGGTCTTTCGTACCTTGCCTCGCTCAGTACGACGCACCAGTCGCTCTCCGACCGTACGTGAAACGCGAACGGCGAACCTCGCGCGTCAAATATTTTATTTAGCTTAGGACTCGCAAGGCTGGAATTGAGGCGATTGTGTAGCGGCCGCTCTCCCTTGCCAATGGCCTATTATTTAGTGAGAGCTTGTGTGGCGTGCGGTCAGCTATGCAAGAGAGATGATGATCAGTCCACCTGGAGCGAAGCCCTAACGCGAACCATCGATCTGGCGGTCGTTCCTCAGCCCGGGGAGGGTGTAGGGTCAGACTCCTTGTTTCGGCGCCGCTCTTCGACGAACCTTCTTTCTTTCTCTGTCTGTCTACTCATGCCGCTCCTCCTGCCTCTCCTCGTGCTGCATGATGTTTGGTTCCTGCCTGCAACTGTGCGGCGCTTTCATAATTCGGCTCGTTGAGGTTGCTTCGCTTGCTGAAACGGGCAATCAAAGAATAGAGTCTTTATTCTGAATCCTTGAAAATGATAACGAACATACTAAAACTAGGAGGTTTAAATCATGACACACTTGGCTTGGAGCCGTTGTACTTCACTTTTAATAATTTTGCGCTTGTATGTTGTGCTATATTTTCCTGTGCTGATTCTTCTGAAAGTTCGGCACCCGCAAAGAGACCTGAACGAGAAGGCAATCTTGATATACGCTATGCCGTAAATGACATCGCAAAATGTGACAGTGCGTCAGAACGACACAGAGTGCCGACGTTACAAGCAGAACTGGGCGCTCCTTGGTGTGCAAAGTACTGATGGCAGTTAACGTGATATTTTTCAAAAACAACTGCTCGGAATTTTCTGAATATGAGGTTGATAAAGGATGAGACTAATTCAGTTCAACATTATTGCGTTTATTATTTAATGCGACTACGTATATCATCGGTGGCTACACAAAGCACAGTTAAGAATTTTTTTGTATCGTAAAACGATAACATCAGACGATGTTACGCCATCGGAAACATTTCGACGGTACTGTGAAAAGCTGCAATTAACTTGGCAATTTAGTCGTATACTGAAATTAATTTCCTTGTTCAAGCTGCCTTTGAATGGTCAACTACAGCATATACTTGTAAATAGAATACCAAATGCCACTCTACCTGAACCTGTGTCCAGTTGTTGCAGTGGCACCACTGTGTACTTCACCGTTTCTTATTGCCTCGTTATGAATCGGACGCGACAAAGGTGTGAGCAGAACAGATTTGCTACGTGAGCCGCTCCAATGGTCACTGCAACTTCCATCGCGTCACAGCTAGAGCAGCCAACCCTCGAAACACCTTTGCAAAGGCGTATGCATACTTGCTCCACCGCCGACAGCCAAGTGGTCGCACGTGTAATGTAGACACAGTCGTGTCTGCTGTGCGTGGTCTCTCGCTGCACTTCTCTGCTTATTCATGCAATTGCGTCATTCGCCAGCTCGTCCTTGCAACTCCTTGCTCGTATTTCTAACTTCGTACGCATCCCTGTGCAGAAATTCCACTCATTTGTACAATTCCTCACTTTTTTCTACGTATTTCTCTGCGCTATTCTTGCATGTTGTGACTCTTGTTGAACTTGTATTATGAATATAAATCACTTATGGCTGCAGACCCATCCAAGTTCACACCTGTTTTTTGTTACCTTCATTTTCCTTCTTCCTATTTATATTTTATTACTAATTATTTTTTCACTTTTTTCCTTCTTCTGGACTTTTGATTGATATGGCTTTGCTTTTTCATTTGTGTTTTTGTATTCGTAGTGATTTTAATGTTGTGCCATCATTTTCTTAACAAGTTCTCTGCGCCTTTTCGCTTCTTTTATTTGGCTTTCGCCACACTACTTCCTTTACTCATATCTTTCGTTTCGTCACCGCTCTTGCTCTTTTTTCCATACCTTTTCCGTCGCCCTCGATCTCCCATGCATAACATCAACTAATTTTGTTCCTTTTCCATTTTTATCGTCTCCCACAGATTTTCTCATGTGGAGTTACTCATTTTGTGTTAGTATTTATCTCTTTTTCTGAAAACCCTTCTCTTTTGTCCGAATTTTCTAACTTCTCCAGAAGCCATCCTCACAAGTCCATACCCTCATTTCGCTTCCCTAATGCCATCACACACGTATCTCTTCTTTCCTCTTCCGCCGCCTTGCTCTCTCAGTCGTCGCCCCTCTCCTTCATCTTCCCACTTCCCAGCCCAGGAATCTAAGGCTGGCCTATGTTCAGACGGGTGTCCGCACACCTGTGCACGCATTGGCTTGTGTCACCTCTCCTCCACGCTCCAGCTCCCGGCCTGGTAGCTCGTGAGTCGCCTCCACTCGTATCGGGGTTACCGACCACGACCAAAATGTCTTTTGTGGTCACTGATGCCAACTTTCCTATGTTTTTGTGGTAGGTATACGACTTTGATACAAAACCAAGAATGGAGTATTCGGTTCGCTGCTGTTGCCATTTTCTATTCGCCAATGTAAACCTTATTGTGCTTTTGTGGTTACTGATGCCAATCGTAATGTCTTCTGGGGTCACTGATGACAACGTTCTAGTGCTTCCTTGGTCACTGATGCCAACTGTAATGTCTTTTGCGGTCACTGATGCCAACTGTAATGTCTTTTGCGGTCACTGGTGCCAACCGCAATGTCTTGTGCGGTCACTGATGCCAACCGCAATGTCTTGTGCGGTCACTGGTGCCAACCATGTTGGTTGGCCGTGTGTCTTTATGCTTATTTGAGTCGTATGAATGCAAAAATTATGCTGCGTTATTTAGACTGGATGTTGAGACCTTTAACCACGATTGCACAATATGTGTTATTTTTAAAACTCAGTTTTACGTTGCTAAATAATTTTGCTGATTTTTCTACATTGCGACATCGTACGTCGGCGTATGGCCGCTTATGATAGGAAAGGTATTCGAGCTAGTGCGTAAAGTCTTCTATGTTGAGATGCGTTCCAGTACACTTATTCCTGCCTTTCGAAAAGAACTGCTAGTTCTAAATACATATTAATTAATTAAATTCTTTTTGCCTCGGAGAAGTAACGTCCCTGTTGGTGTTTTCCCTGAAATCTCTGAACTTGATAACTACCGTGAAATTTTGGTGGGGAATTTTCATCCTACTCAGTTCATTGCGATTGAGTATTTATCGTGTTACCTCAATGACGAGAATGTAAATCTCTGCATGATCATCACATCCTTGTTGTAAAATCCCTAAGATTCTCTGCAGGTGTGAGGAAAATGGTTCTAGTTTCATAGCTGTTCGTAAGCATTGGTTTTGAGTTGAGAAAGTATTGCGCTTTTTACATTTTTGGCAGATGTATTATCCGTCCCATCTGTTGACATACCGGATACCTAAGTATTTACGATGGACTGAATAATACGACTATCCTTATAATTCTTCAAACGACATGAGCGTTTCCCCGCGTGTATTGATTGAGATTTTATTTTTCCTAAAGTGTGCTGCTGCAGTTTAAATTGAAATTTACTAATACATCCTGTAATATTTCTCTTGCCAGCCTTCTATTTCATGTTGAAAGTTCTCATGACATTGTCTAGGAGCTTATTAGCTACATGAGAATGTTATGTCCACTTTTGAACGTTAAATTAACATGGTTCGACCTTGTATACTCGCTTGAAGCGTCTGCGCGATTTGGATTTGTAGTCACAGTTCCCGTACGCCAGCCACTTGGTGGCTGTACTCCAGGGTTGTGGCCCGTGTCACACGACCCTTGAAGCATTAATCTAAGCTAGAGCGAAGCTGCTCCTACAGATGTTCTAGTGAATCACTGGAAAATGTTAAGCCTCCTGGTAGTACGTGCGGGCTCACATACGGCGTGGTGCAGCAACTTGGGTACGGTGACGAGCGACGCACCTGCGCGTGATTGGTGTAGCAGTTCGCGCAGTTGCAGGCGGCACCTGCGGGCACACCTGTGAGGCTAGGCTGTCCGTCTTGTCGGCTTCATTATTTGGGCGAAAGTCGGCCCAGCATCGTACTTCTTCGTGCTTTATGGGTCGTTATTTTGTCAAGACGTCGACTTGACGTCGTGTGCTATGGTGGGGTCCATGTTCATCGCTCACTCGAAAATGAACCTTGGTTTCTTATCTCGTTTTCTCATTCTAATGGGTGTATGTATTGTAGGTTGATTATTATATCAAAGGCCTTCTCGAAATCGCGTCTGGTCCACCGGACCCTGTAACCAGACCGTTCGCCGTAATTGTTAGTTTTCTTTGGCGTTACATTACCGACGATTGATCATTACTGCCGGCCCTAGCACAAGCGGAAAACACGGGCACGTACAAGACACAGAGTTCATGGCCGGTCAATATCCGTCTGATTTACACACATCCGTTTCAACGCAGTACTTTCACATATGTTGCCTACTCCGTAAATTTAATTACGCACGCAATCGCGGGATTATTATTCCACCAATAATTTATGTGCGCATTGGACGTCGTGTTGAAATATTGATAAGCTTAGAGAAGTACTTGTCTTCATTTTTACAGTTGGGGGATACACGCAAGCATCTTTACTGGTCGTACGTCAAGACTATATAGTTGAGTGTAATGTTCTTCTTCGTGTACTTTTCGAGTGAAGTCTCGAGATTTTTTATTTTTCCGCCTAATTTTTGTTATATCCCATGAATTATATGTAACTCATTTGGTATTGGTCTCATGTTTTTTGGCTGTCATTTATCGATCGTTTTTGTGCTTATCCGATGTGCTTGTGAATTTCAATATACATCGAAATACTCAAATGTTGAATTTTCATTATAATTAGACGAACGGTAGTTGTGACTGGCTAATAACCGGCTTTTTTTACCCTAAAAATTTTCATCAAGTTTCCCATTTTACACAGTTCTTTCCTTCTCTGCCTCTCTGCCTGTTATAACTTTACAAATTTCGTAATTTATCAGGATATTTGACAAAAGGCGTGTACACCTCTCTCTGCCTGATGTAACTTCTCGAGTTTCGTTATTTGTCAGGATATTTAATAATAAGGCACGAATACGTGGTTGTCTTTCTCAATGGGTATCAGCTAAGTCGATTTCATGTTCTTTCAATTCTATCATACGCTTATTCGGAAGTCCTCATGTGGCAGACAGTGTGTCGTATCTATTGTTGTGATGACAGACATGTGGTTCTGGACCTCTCTTTTTGTAGAGAGGCGCTGCACCTCGAAGCCTCCAAAGCTCCACTGTGTACGCTCGGCCTCACACTTGCCACGCTAGCTCCACCGTCGCAAAGCGGGTCCGGTCCGTCTTTGCTTCATGCTCGAGTAGGTCTTTTTGCTCTCTCGAGTCAGGCGCAATTCTCGCAGCATTCGACGAATTCCGTAACCTGTGAGACATTCGCCCGAGGAGATCCCCGAGGAATACTGGAATTTTATTTCACGTAGTCCTGTGTGTCCATTTAAATGTTCAGTCGTCGAAACGTACATGTTTAATAGGCTTTGAAAAGCAAAAATCAAGTTAACTGACGTTATGACTTTCTTGTGTCGCAACATTAAAAATGTAGTATCGACTAAAATTTATAATTTATGAATGTGCTCTCTTATTGTAGACTCTTTTTTCCCGAGTTGTGACTTCTTTTGAGTTTAAATTCTTTAAACATTTTCCAATGCATTTTTTCTCCATGATTTTCCAGTGGTCATGGGTGAAAATGCATTTTTTCATTGCTGTTACCGCGATTGAATTAAAGGTTTCGTTGGTACTCGCTTGAACGTGAACGAGCGAGTGTCCATTCATATTAAGTAGGCAATTCCATTGCACTTCGACGATGAATATCCGTCTTTGGCCATCAAGAGATGCTATGCGTTTCGGAAGACGAACTCGTGGAATCCTTATGCGTTTTTTGCAAAAGCTAAAACTCTTCGCCTAAATTTAGTGCGATTATCTCGAAATCACGTGTGAAAGCTCTTCAATTTACTCCTCATGTCGCGGTTCACATGAGAGTGCGCTGTAAATTGGTCAATCAAGTCCGCTCGGGTGCAGTTGGACCTTAATTACTCAACTTGGATTTATCTCACTCGGTGCAAACGCCGACGCAGGGTCTCTCGCCGCAGCTGCGCAACTCCGAGTGGAGGCAGAAGCAGCAGGTCCCGTGGCAGCTACAAATGACCTGGGCGGTGACTGCCAAGCTCGTATCTCTCTTCATGAGCTTCACATACGTTCTGGTGCTTGTCACTTCTGCTGAGGTGTTCCTCAATTATGTGCGAACCCCCTGACTGTGCACTACGCTGTATGCTAGTCTTAATATGGTCCATGGTTGGTCTAGTCAGCGTTTCTGTGGGACTTGGCATTCCTCGTGAATGTGACGCAGGTTGACAACTGGGCCGTGAACAATGAAACCCTGAAATTTGAACTTAAGACTGCCGAAATTCTGAAGAATTGCTGGGTAATAAATTATTGCTAACCTGTAATTGCTTAGCGGCATTAGTGGTACGAATCTGTGGTATTATATTTCCCTTTATATATATATTATGTCCAGTGATGGTGGCCGATTTTTTTTCCAACAACTTTTTGGCAAGAGTGATTCCAGTGTCATTAAAGCTTTTCAGACTCGATCTCATTTTGCTAGAGCGAGGTATCTTGTTACTGCTGAGGGCACATCTAAACTGAATAAATTACCAATGTTAGCTTGCCGTTTCACTGAACTATGATCTACGTGCTTTTAACCAGGAAACAATAGCGTTTATTAGTCTCGTAATGCATTTTACGGCTTATCAGTCACTTTAAAAAAAAACATTAATCATAGCTAGATATTGACCGTGCTTTGCAACAAGTTTCTTTCGGTGAACGTTGACTACACCCTGGAAATCAATCATATTTTAGTACAAGGTCCATCACAGCCATTCGTGATATACTTCTTTCACGAGTATGATGTGTGTGTTTGAGTATGATTTATTGTTGCTGAATTCATTTTCATTGCATTCTTATGTATTCTTATTATATACGAATATAAAAGCTAAATTAGCTGTGTTAATGGCTTTAGGCTTAAGGCACAGCAACATATTAATGCCACCGTGTTCTCTACCGGGAGCAGCTGTGATCCTTACGTTTGCTACGATGCATTTCGAATGCCAGACTATGCCCGCAACTTTTTCGCACAGTGGAAGATGAAATATTTTAGAATAGGCTTTCAAAACTGATTTATTTCGATTATTTCTTTCGACACTCATTCGCTCGTTCAAATACGTCGCTAGTAAGTCTTATGTCCGGATACATTCCTCACTTCGTTGATTTTTCACCACGGAGTACTTCCCTTGGGAAAGGAAGTTTAAACCACACATTCCTCACATCCCCCACCGCACCAGTAGTTGTAAGGCATTTAAAACCCAACGGTAAAACGTGTTGGAATAATAAAGGTTCTTTTTTTCATTGATAGGCGGGAAGGTTTCTTTCAAATTAATTTCTGTAATTACTATGTAATGTATTCAGCTATTTGTAAATCAACGTCCATGTCTTCCATCCTCAACTGAAAAAAATTGTTTCGTCGCCTAAATTCTCTATTTTGAATTTACATCAGTTCTTTTTATCTAATTTCCTTCTTTACTAACTGCTCCCTTCTTTTTCAGATGCAGTAAAGTAGGACACGGCAGGATGGAGTCGGCCACGAGCAGCACATCTGTAGCGCCAAGTTCGCGCCTAGCTGGCATCCTTACAGGCGTGTCACCCAGTCCATCCACCTCAGCGGCCCCCGCCTCCTACTCGTCTGTCTTCCCCAACATGCCCTTGCTCAACGCTTCCCTGTTCACCGCTCTGCAGGAAACTCATGGAAGCGCCGCTGCCATCGCCAAGGGATCCTACAACGTGTCAGATCTCGCTTCCCTGTCGCCTGCAGAAATTGCAGCTTTCCAAGCGTCGGTGAAAAATTACAAATTCTCCCCCGAGACTTTTGACTATCGAACTTCTTTACCGAGTGACAGCGCAGCTTCAAAAAATGGGGACCATTCCTCCACGAGTAACTATGATAATAAGCAGTCTTCTAAAAGCTCACATAAGAATGGCCGTTCCCCGTCAAGAAGCACGCATCACTCCGATGTGTCCAGCAACGTCTGGAAAGATTATGAACACATTTATTCTAAAGCATCTCCAACTGTAACCACACCTGCACCCGCTGTCTCTATACCTTCTACCTCACGCGATAGCAGTGATGGTGCAGTAAAATTGAGCGCTTCGGCAACAAATATTTTCTACAAAGCGAATGATCTTCTTACCATGGATCACTATAACGCTCTAGCCAGATCCAACCAGACACCTTTCGCTCCTTACGGCCCGTACAGTGGTGTGCCAGACTATCTTGGTCTCATGAACCCAGTTCTTGGGATAAATGCAGACTCTGCTGCCGATTATCTCCGCTCTCCAGAGGCCCAGCAGCATTTCATTCAGAAACTGGCGTTGCAACATTTAGATGTTACAAACGCCGCTGAAAAAGCTAAACTCTATTCTAAGTCACAGAAGTCTAAATCTCCTACTGCATCCACTCCGGCCAAAACCAACACCTCCATTTCAAAAGCCATCAGCAAAGACTGCGCACCTGAAGCCTTGCCTCCACCGTCGTCCGACCTGACCACAGCCACTCGAGTGGATGTTAGCAACAAGCTGATGTCTCGCGATAATATAACAGCAGCTATCAGGTTCGTATGGGTGTTTTTTGAGAGCGAAATCACGCTTGGGTTCGTAGGAACTGCATAATCAATTATTTGTGACTTTTTCAAAGTCTTCAACTCAACCGACTGAATAAGTGTCATGTAGATGGAAGATGAGCAGCTATAATTATAATTAAAAATAAGGAAATTTTCACTATCTTTCATTCTAGAACGGATAGTTTGAAATAATTATTGAATCCTATTTGAAAATGTATATGTGTTATGCAAATCTTTTATTTCATGACATGACTTTTACCAATAAAATTTTTGAGTTTTGAATTTGAAAATTTAAACACTGGCAAAAGTATCTTGAAATATTTTGACTTTCAGCAATCAAAGTTCACTGAAAGACATTTGGAGCTATAGATTAATTTATATAGTGATCTATTTTATTACTCAGCATTACTTCATTTGACTATCTCATGAAATGCAAAAAGGTTGCAGCATAACATTGCCATATTTGCTACTCGCAAACCAGCTTCTCTGACGTAATTTTTCTGCGAATGTATGTTTAAGGGTGACATGTATTTCATATGACATGTATGTTTAGGGGTGAAGTTCGACGTACTTTCTTGTTGCAGGTCCATTTACGAGACTGGTGACAAAATGAACAACGCCCTCGTCTCCCTCGTATCTGACGACGGAATGGTGGTGGACGCTCATCTGCTTCTCCTGGTGGCTGCGTCAGAGTTCATCAAAAATGTCATCAGCGACTCCGACGACATCCGTCATTTGGACAAACCCATCATAATATTGGAGGGTAATTATTTGTGTGTATACATATATTTATTTATATATGTACATGTGAATGAGACTATATATATCTTATACTGATGGCTCCTAAACCGAGGGGAGAAATCAAGTGCATCGGGGTTGAGAAAAGTTCAATAACGATGTCCTTCCTCTTAAGCGACTTCTATTGCTCATTTTCCATCACAAGCTACGTACACTAGTAGCAGTTGCTCTTATTCGTCGGACAGCAAATACACGAAGAATCAGTTTACTAATGCTATTTTGAGCGAGAGTGTATTTGTTGGACAACACTAGTATTGTTTAATCCTTGCTATATTTTTATATTATTCGGTAGAAATCTGAAAAATTGAATTTTTTTGTCCTCATTAGAACGTGTGTTAGACCTAATGTGACCTTTTCGTACAGTGTGAAAGTTATTCTTCCGTTAAAATATCTTTTTTTACATCGGGTGACATGAAGACAACACAAGAGCCAAGAGGGTGCTTTAACGATGTTACTCTATTTTTGAATTACAGCTAATCGTTAGCCCATTCAATCAAACAAAGATCCGTATAATAGCCTTAGTCACTAAGCAAACGGAACAAACTCTGAGCCATGTGTATTTTTTGCAGGGACCAAAGGCACAGACGTGAAGGCGTTAGTGCAAGGCTTGTACACGGGTCGGCTGCCTGAAGACAGCAACGTTACGGGCGTCAGAGCCGCTGCGCAGATGTTGGGGCTACAAAAGTTGGACGAGTACTTCCAAAGTCTCCTGGAGGACCTCACGAGAAACTCCTCATCTCGCCACAAATCCGACTCGAGCTGCTCGCCCATGTCACAGAAAATATCCCCGTCGGTGTCTTTACCCTCTAGTTTTCCCAAGAAAGCTTCAGATAGTCCATCGTCTGCTCTTGATGCTTTGAATCGTAATGAAGGCTTCTCGTCGTCTATTAACAATTTACTGTCTCATGGATCGTCTCCCGAAATATCTGAGTGTAAAGGCACCAAAAGAAAAGAAAGTGATCCGTTGTTTTCGTCGAGGGGAAAGCAAGCAAAGCTAGAAATAGGCCCCGCATCGCTTTCGGAATCGAGTCCATTGAATTTATCCAAGTCAAGTTTGAGTGACAATGAAGGCAATAAGTCTGATCATACCACATCATCTTCTCAACAAGCAACGTCTTCTGCTTCCCTTAACGCTGACTTACCTAAGATTCCGTCCCTTTCGGTTTCTAACTACGATGTAAGTAGTGCAATCTTAGCTTTTTATCAATCGCTTATGACACCTAATGCTTTCCAGGATTTGATTCCTACGAATGCAGTCAATCCCCTGGCCTCAATTATTGGCTCGGGGAGTTCGACTGCATTTAGTTTACCAGTGTCGTTACCTTCTTGTACTCCCTCAACCTCAGCCACAAAATTAAAATCGTCCAGCAGCTCTCAGTCGAAGGGATCCAAATCTTCCAAGTCCAGTAAGAACAATCGCGGGTACGATATTGAACTTTTTAAGAATGTCGACTTGAAAATGCTTCCTTTAGAAGATCAACAGAACTTATTGCAGACCTTAGCACAGCTGGAATTACAGAAAAATTTTCAACTGAGTTTAGACCCAACATCAGCTGCTGCAGCAGCAGCTGCAGCCGCGGCTGCTAGCTGGCCGCTGTTCGGAGCCGCTGCTGCTTCTTCTTTCACTCCAGGAGCAACAGATTTAAGCAGCTGCACCAAAGACACGTCCGGGGCTCTGAATCTCAGTTTCGACACTCGGGAGCAAGCCAAGTCTTCTTCGGAGAAGAAAGATTCCCAACGCATTGAGGCCACGGGGGAGAGCTTTACAGTCGGTTCTTCGGTGTGGCCTGGCATTTCCAGTACCCTCGCGTCCCCTCCTACCTTCAGCCGGAGTCTCGCTCCTTTCTACTCCACGGCACCTTCCAGCACCAGCGCCGCCGGACCTTCGACGTCTACTGACGCTGACCAGGCCAATGGCATCCTTAATTCCTTCCTCATCAACTCCAATTCATCTCTTGCCGCTGGATTGCAAGACAAAGCCTTCGGTGCCGGCAAGCCCAAGGTAAGACAGTGCGCTCTGAACTGATTTTTGGACGTGAGAAATGTGGACACGTGTAATGAATAGTTCTGTCCAGATCCCACAACTCAAAGATTTGCTAAAAAAATTAATGTGGTCTATTGAATTTGGGTTTTTGACTTTCGCTGATAGTTTCATAGCGATTTTGAATTAACGGCAATGAATAATTTATCTGTTCATCTTCAATATGGATAATTTGTCACGTAGTTATCACGTGGTATATTACCTATCTCTTTACCGTTACCTTTTCTGAATAGTTATCAACAATTTTTCTCTCCTATTTCAAATGATGATGTAACTTTAAAAGGCGAGGCTTAACTTTTCATTGATCGTAAAGTTTATAGTCGATAGGGATATAATGTGAGCAAAATGACCTCAAAATTTACGTATTTTTTTATCAGTGTTTCTCTGAAAGCTATCAAGTATGCTCAACAGGCTCAACACCTACTACTCCTCCTCAGATTTATGATTTAATTTCTTTAGCCAAAAAGCATAGCTCAGTGGAAGTGCCATTGGCTTATAGCGTACGATGTCAGTTATTCGGCATTAGAATGCAGTCAAGAATGACCTCTTCTTTCTCCGTTATTAGTTGAGATTTAAGTATTCAAAGTTGAAGGCTTTATATTGCAGTGGAGTAAACATTACGCAGTCCATATTATACAAGAAGAATGAGTTGCACGGTTCATGCTATTTATACGATTGAATTATTCAAACTAGTGCGTTGTGATAATTATTGGAGACATTATAGTGATAAAATGGCAATACACTGAGGAGGGAGACCTGTAACTTAAGACGTATATATCCGCAACTTAGACATGACGGTGGTAGCAAGTCGATATATGTTCATTGAAAACAGCTCCTTGAGTTGTCTAACGTGTAGAAATTGCCAATTTTTTGAAATTTGAAGACGAGGAAATTACGCATCACCATTCTAAGTTCGTGAAAAAATGAGTTGTCTAAAATTGCTGTGAACATGCTCGAAAAAAATTTGTAAAATATTGTGTTATGTAAAAAGCGTATTTGCTCGTTTGAGAATCATCCACGGTGCCATTTTGTTGCTGATGTGTTCGATTCAAAATCCTGCCATTAGTAAAATCGTATCATGTTCTTGAAATTTACGACACTTTCCATTCCAAAAAGACTGAAGAAAATCCGAAGCCTTAGAATATAAGAATCCAGGGACCTAGTTCCAAGTTCATTATTTTTGCGTTGGGTAATAAGACCTAAGCTAAGCATCGCTACTTCAAGGACCATCACGAATTTTATTTGGTCAGACCCCCGAGGGTCAGGGCCTGACCGTGCCGTCGGCCGTAGCGCCCTCTGTGCCTGGTCCTTCCGGCTCTCCTGTAGAGGAAGGCATGGACGACATCATTGAGGTTCTCTCCGAGGACAATGGAGCTCTGCTCTCTTACTCTGGCGACGCTGCCAAGCTTCTCTACAGTGCAGCCAATGTAAGCAAAGTGCCCTGCTTCTACCAAAGTTCTGTTCGCCTGTCCTCAACTTACTTTTAAATCCAAATTGATTCAGTGCACTACATTCTTGCATTATTCGTAGTTCATATGAATAACATAATGCATCTAGTTTCCCCTCTTTGAAATGTAAGTGGGCAGTAAACACGTTTCCAAAGTATATCGGCATACTGACACGGAGACGTTTTCTCGATTTGAGTTGAAATTCAAGTACAGTACGTACATCAAAATTTTGAATGAAGCTTCCCGTTTTCGCTTGCGCTAAAAGCAAGCTAACAAATTTTTAGTTCCAAATTTAAAACTCTCTCGCGTTACCACTCGCAAGTGTCTATGGATCAACAAGAATACAGTTTACTCTAGAATTAAAATTCCGTCCTTCATTTGCACTGCGCAGTCTACACAGATGTCATCTCCCTATGGAGTTCTACTGCCAAGATGATGCTGCTTATAACTGATATGTGACCGAGTTAGCGGTCACTGCCACAGTGTATAGTGACCGAAGTCGATTCAAATTTCAAAGACCAATTACCGGTTTAATACGTTTCTCGCAAGTAAATCCAATATTATGGAGTTGAAATCAAGTCTTGAAAAACGAAAGATTCACATTTGAGTAAAGATGTTAAAGCTGCAAACCTAATGTACTATTGAAACATGTACCTTGAAAGGTTGATTATCTTCATTCCATACATGAAAACCCCATTTGAAATTTACAAGAATAAAAAATGGTTTGGGGCTATAATTTTAACGTGAAATTAAGTAATTTATGCATTACTCTCCCTCACCTTTCGTTTGCTATTGATTCTTGACGGCTCCGGCGTAAAGCATGTTTTAACATTAATTTTAAGTCTTGTTGTTTTATGATAATTTTTACGCTGTACATATCTCCCGCTGCAACCTCCTCGGCATGCGACTACCTTGCTTAACCTTAGAACGACCTAATTGTTTCTTGATAAGGCTACATTTCGTTCTGCACGAAAAACTATTGTATTTATGTATACAATAAGATTGCATTAAGCTTTTGGAAGAAAATTAGGAGTATCCGTAAGAAACCGGGCCGTAAGGTTTTTTCATCGATAAAGGGTTTAACCCCTCGTGCAAATAGGAAAACGAAATGATGCGTTGGTTTCGCAAGAATTGTTCTATTCAACTTGTACATGAAGCTACCTTTAATTGATGCGTAATTTTGAACGCCAAAGTTTTCTTTACAATGTTTGTCAGTAAAACTCGTATGCGCTGAAAATACATTTCGTTCTAGTATAATAAAATTGAACTTCAGTCAACTTTTAAAAAATCACCGAGACGATGAGTTGTGAATACTGCTAAAATTTTGACCGCTTTAGCACTCGTATCAGTTATTGTCGTTTGGTCATCTATGTAAGAATTGTTCATTTAAATTCGTGTATCGAATGCAATTAACCACAAATCCTATCCAAAGTCGTTAAATTTAGCGCTTGCCGCACTGGCATATACTTCAGAAAATGAAGCAATAACCTATCAACGGACAAGACAACTGATCAAATGTGATGATTTCTGCTAATTCTTTCCCTAAATTTTTATGATAAGCTTACCTTGTGAGCGAAAAATTCTTTCGGGACTGAAAAATAATTATTACAGGATACCTCAAAAATTTCATGCTTGCGTCTTAGTACTTTCTCTTCCAATGAATCATGCGCGAGCAACAGCTTCATTTTCAATGGTACCATGCCACTCCCGTGCGACCAACACTCTTCTTCTTGAGAGGCTCCTTGGTGCTTCCAACTTAGTGAGAAATTGAGTTTGGTAGCGTGTGTGCTAATTTGCATATTGATCGTACTCTACTTGCATTGGAAATAATTTAATTCTTACTATATTTTTATCGCATTAGTTCTTTAAAATGGCGTTGTTTTGTTCAGAACCGTCGGCGCAGCAAGCGCTGCAACCAGTGTGAGGGGTGCCTCACTAGCGAAGACTGCGGGCTGTGCCGCTATTGTCTCGACAAAGCCAAGTACGGAGGTCCCAATAAACTGAAGCAGGTCTGCACAAAGAAGAGATGCATCTATGAACTCGTGAGTTCATATTTTACGTTCTCGTTGTTGGGGGCAGCGATTCTTCATGTAACGTAACGATAAAACGGTTTGTAACTTTACGATATGAATAACAGAGCTAACGCAAGTATGAATAATCTGTTGGCCAGATTGTCATGAGTATTTTTTCTATAAAATATTAACTGACTATTCTTTTCCCTCGTATATTAGATAAGTTCCGTAATATGATTTTTTGTTGAAAAAACCTATCAGATTAAAAACATATTAGTACTAGTTTAGTTTTAGCCTCGTTGTAAAAGTGTAAATAAAACCAGTGCTTTTTTAAAAGTGCTTATGGTGTATTCTTTGCTAACACCAGTGCTTGATAATTGTACAATTTTTATTTTTTTCATCATTAACATATTGCTTGCTGTTTAATGAAAGTAAGCTACTTTTTTCTACATGCTCATATGAATTGGAATTTTAAAATGTTAATTTTGATCCACGAGTTCTCAATGCATGTTGTTCAGTCCAGGGGTTTTTGTTGGAAAGAGTATTTTCACATGATAGTAGCCCTGCATGAGCGATTCCTCTCCCTGTAGAAGCGCAACCATGATAAGGTGCCTTGTAGAGGGTCTCTTCATCTCATACGTAGGCTCACAATTTATCACTATGGTAATTTTTAATTTGAAACGTACGTTACTATTCCTTCATTTAATTAAAAGTATAGATTTTCCCACTTAGAATTGCATGGGTAAACTCAACCAATGATGTGGTCATTCTCACAGCTGTCATCATCACTAAGCACACTTTTCAAAGACTATGGAGTTGGTACTCGTCTCTCCAAAGCTGGTAATTTATAACTTTGAGTCCGTATGTATTCTCTCTTAATTTAACTGAGGGCTTAAGTTCTTAGGGCGTAGCGCTAACATGACACCTAAAATTTGTTACTGAATTTACTAGTACGAACATTCGATCAAATGAGACTCCAAGAGGTTCGGGAATGTAAGGAAATTTTGGAAAGAAAAGAGAAAGTTCCACTTCATTTTTTTTCTACTCCACACACGCTTTGATAGCCTCATTCTAAGTTTGGTTTTAATGGAGTGATTAAAATAATTTCACTCATAACGTGTGCTGCCTTTAACAGCCAGGATCGTAAACAGAAGAGTAGATAAAAAGGAAAATTAATGAACATTTAGCTTGCATAGTACTCCTTTCTTTTTGTTTCCATTATTGCTTTTTTTGCGCGACAATTCGCAAGGCACTATTTCTGGTCGTAGTAATTTTTAACTAAGTCATTTTGCTTCCCTTCAAATAAGACTTATAGAACACACTGCTTCTTTCTGTCGCGCGTTGAAGTGCTCTCATTGTGTGGTGCGGTACCTAAAAGTACAAGGGAACGGGCTTTGAAATATTTTGATTACAAAAATGAGTCAAACTTTTTATAAAATTCAAATGGTACTGAAACTATTATCACTTGGAAAACGGTGCGTAAACGTTTCACTCTTCCTTAAGGGAATGAAATGCTGTAACACAGTATAGTAACCATAACCTTATATTAGTTTTCAATTCCCAATTATTCTTTCAATGTACTGTTATTTCATTTACTAAATAAAAACAGTTCTCCACACCGTTTCTGCCATTTTCGTAAGTGCACATGCCGTTCAAGAGTCCCTTGATCCCACCGCAAAATTTGGGCACACTGTAGGTGCCCGCGTGCTCCAACCGTGTCGTGCTGTAGAGATCAATAGCTCTAACTTTTCCACTGGCTTTTTCTAGATTCATTATTTTCTTCATTTTGTCAGGAGAGGACGTACTAAGAGAGGAAACGGCCGATAGTTGAAATGTCTAACCAGAAGGGAACTAATATTACTTGTTCAAAAGTTCAGTCGTAAAAGCATCTTTCATCTAAGTAAGTTGTCGATTAAAAATACGTAATAAAAAATTGTAAAAGAAATTTGCCGTCGGATACAAATCAACGTTGCGCTATGTAATTAATTAAACCTAGTATTACGAAATAGAAGAGTTCTCCAAAATTTGACGTATGATAATAGCTCAGAGAATAATCGGATTTAATATCTTGTTGCAGAAAGAGAAGACCCGTTATCGTTGCGGTCAATGCAATCCGTGCCTCACGACCACCGACTGTGGCGAGTGTAATTCTTGCCTGAACAATAAGAACAGCGTTCTCACCGGAGCTAAGAAACACGTGCGTATCCCAACGCAGTTAGGGCAGGGCTGGCCAAGTAAGGAGCTATGTTCCGACTTTTGTCTCCAATTGGTTCTTTCAGTGCAGAACTCGATGAAGCATTGGGTGTCAATTTTGGTGGCTAGGTTTGGGCGAGAAAGAACCATACATTTTTTCATTGATCAAGACACACTCCCAAAAGAGCCATTTAGGACATTTTCTATAGTTTACTCTCCATACCCCGCAGGCCGTTAATTGCCGCCTATTGCTCTCATTAATTGTTGGACATAGCGAATAAATTAGGCGTTATTTTATTTAAATTAAAAACCCTAATAGTCTATAATAAATCACTGGGAAATATTATGGATAACTGTATTTAAAATTTTTCATTTATGGCTAAATACTGGCTTACTGCTAATTACTCACCGGGAAAAACCAGTAACTCGTTGCTCACTTTAGACCTGTGTACCAGAGATGTAGATAGGCGGTAATGTGCATTGCATCATTAAGATAGATACTTGACTTTTAATTTTCTCACAGTAAACTAAAAAATTACCTTCGCCTCGAATATTTTACTTAAGATCCCTGTTCATTAATTCATATTTCTGACAGTACTCCAATTACTGTGAATGAAATTCGCGGTAACACTGTGCGGGATAGGCATGTTATTTTAACGACCAGCCAGCATTGGAAAAAAAGTTAACTGATCAGCTTCATTTTTGACTGCCTTCCACTACGGAAGATTGTAACACAAGGAAGCAATGTTCTACTTCAGCTTCCGAAATCTCTTTTTGATGGGGAATTACCTGCGTTTAATTGAGTAGTTGCATGTACTTGAGATTGCAGTAAGTTTTCATTTCTTATGTTCCTTGGAGATATTTTTTTTCGAAGTAGCAACTCTTTTGCGCGTAGTATTTCTTCTGTCTTGCATTTTCCGTTCGTTTTTACAACGAGCTCAAGTAAATTATCAGTGTGCAAATGACAATTGGGTATAGAGTTACGAGGTTGAACGGTGTGCTCTTGAGATGTTACTCTCGGAAAACATAATCGCAATTTACTCGCTTTTACCCCTCAGGGGGCATAGGATAGGCCATAGGCAATAGNCTACTACTACTCATACTCATACTCGCTTTTAAGAAGATTCAATTTTTTCTAGCTACTTTCATCTGCAACGAGTCTCTACATGAATTTTGTAGTGAAATAACAGTTTTTGAACCTTGTTTCTTACTGTACTAGTGAAGATAATAATAGCTCTGTCACAACTATTTGCGTACACACCTCATGTTTTGCTCTCTGTATTCACTGGTACTCATCATTTCACGGGTCTGACGTGCGCACGTTTCTCATTTACAGCCCTGCGAAATGCAGGTGTGTGATGTCATTCAAATGGAAGAATTTAAGCTGTCCCGGAGCGCCAACTGCAACACCATATCGCAGTTTTCGGCTGAATTCGCTCGTTCTGAGGCGCACAGCACGGCCCTCATAGCGGCAGCTGCAGGGTCCTCCAACTGCCCGTCTCCGGATGACATCTTGCTCGGTGCTGGCAGAAAACCGAAAAAGAAGATCAAACAAAAGCTGGGCAAGGATGGCAAACCTATGAATACGAAGGTTTGTGCACAATTGAAAGGCTCTTCAAAGCATCTATTGTCTGGCCATAATATACCATCTATTTCGCAGTTATTTAGTACGCCAGTTAAATCTAAAAATTGTGTTCTTTTAAAAGCTTTCACATTTTCTTCTAAGTTTTATAAATTTACTCTGTAGCATCTCGAGTTGACCACCCACAGATTGCTACGCCTGTTTTTATTTATATTGAAGTATGATATCGTTTTCTTCCTCTAAGATATATTTCGCTTACTCCAGTACAACGACCTGCGGTACAACGTGTTGGTGTTTCAATGTCTGATAAAGTTGTCTTTTTTCTGGTCGTACAAACTTAGATTGAATTAAGAGCCATCTGCTTGTACTTGATCAGGTGTGCATAAAACAGGAACTCTGCCATAGTCGTATTATATTTACTGATATCTTAATTCTGATGTTTGAGTCATTTCCAAAATCAATCCTCCAACTCGGTTATCTAACCAAGCATAGGAGCGGACGAAAGTGAATAATATCCGCTAGCTCTCATCGTGTTTGCGAGTTTGTCTGCATTGTAATTTAGTTTCAACGGAGAAAAAAAGCTTGCGTAAGAAATTGTAATTTTCTTAAGTTTGCTGGAATAAGCTACTTCACTCAATGAGCATATTTCTCACCGCCATTCCTATAATGAAATTCCTCTTTTTGATTTTTAGTTACACGGCTTTATCCTCATTTCGACCATGAATTTAAATAAAATATCAACTCTTTTTATGTTAGTTCTGATTCATACGGTTGAGAAATTTGGGACGATTTAGCTGGAGCGAAATGCTTATTGTTGTCCTTCGACTCATTGCTGGAATTCTTTCTTCCTGCAGTAATGCAAGTTAAAATTGGTTCTGAAGATTCGTACTGATTTCTTTTTTTAGCTGTCATGTTTCCGTGCTCCTCTTGAGTTCGGGAAAAATATTTGGGTCCGATTATTTTCCTTGCACTCGATTCTGAATTTCATCATACCTACAAGGTTTTTTTAGGAATATGGCGAAGAAAAGTACTGAAGGAGATCGTAGTTGCAGATATCTTTTTGAGTATATATAGTATTCCTTAGTTTTCAATGAAGTGGGACATTTGGTAGCTCCTCCCCACTTTGGAGACTTCTCTCCTCAAAGTTGGCTCACACAATCCGCTATTAAACAAGCAACACGTTTTTTGAGAGTGGTTGGAAAAATATTTTTTAAGAGGATATTGTAGCAAGTGTATATTACTTAAACCCTTTTTTGAATGACTGTTCAAGTGAAACGACAAACGTTGACATTTTTTGAACGGCTCGGGCGCCTAGTGAATCAATTGCTTTGTAAGTTGACATATGATGAAGAAATATTTACGTTATTCGTTTGTTCCTCAGCCTGGCCGCATGAAGTACCAGTGCAACTTGTGCTACGGCTGTTCCACGGACATGTGCTGCAAGTACTGCATCTATTGCGTGGATATGCCCAAGTATGGTGGCGGCGGTCGCTTCAGACAGGTACGTTGAAATGTCAAAATTGTCTTCGGTAGGACTGTTGTAAATTGATAGTAGGTGGTGATGAGTCATTAGGTGTTTACTGCCACTTAAGTTATGATGAGTGTTTTAACTTTTGAATGAAACGCAACTCAAACGTTTAAATTTAATCCTTTTTGTTTTATAACTATCCAGACCTAAATTTCCAATGGTTAAACGCGTGTGAAATCAAGACCATAAGTCTCGTTTTCATATTCCATCAAATGTGAATCGTCTCATCTCATCACTAGTCTCCACATTATGCATACAGTGATGAACTCGAGTTAAATGTGAAGGAAGCGAAAAATACTTAACAAATAAAGTGTGATTGCTAGAGGAGCTTCAAACAAATTAATTAACTATGGTATTACGGTTACCTCTTTTTAAATTCGACCAGTTTGAAAAATTGAATGAACAACGTTCGCTTACGTTCCTTCAGAAATGCCTGCGGCGCCTGTGCATCTCGCACCCTCGTCTCCTGTCCAACAAAATGCCATCGGGCACTGATGCTGACTGTCCGTCTCAAGATGCTCTTGAAGCCATACTGGAACCTTACAAGCTGAACATGGAAGCTGCCAACGTTGCTAAGACGTCTGTCATAAATTTCCTGCGGCTGCACAACAAGCGAGAAGGCGGCAATTTGGAGAAACAGATCACTAAGGTCCTTGAGGTGCTGGATTTACTGGCTAAGAAATTGCCTGAGGATGTTGCTGGCAGTGAAATGGACATGAAGGAGGAACGAGTTGAGGTTTGTATCTTAGTTGCGTAGATATCAAGTTAATTAAGCGTAATGTTCGTTTTAAAAATCGTATGCGATGAACTAATGAATTACAAAGATTAGTCTGAATATCCAGTGACAAAATACACTTATTGTGTTTAAATGGTCCTCCTTTCATTCATCTTACTTATCAAAGTTAAATTAGCTAGAGGTGGTCTCCTATATTCACCCTTAATGTACTTTTTTCTGCACAGACGCCGGACCAAGGCGACTACCTGAATGACCACTACAGACGTTCAGCAAGTGCATCGGGTAGCACACCTGAACCGTCGGATAGCCTTGGAGCTTCGTGTTCCTCGCGATCCTTGGCATACTTTGACAAGAACCGACAAGTACCTGAATTGAGACCCATATCCGGAGCGTCTTCGACTCTGGCTGAGTACTCCAGTGATGCTTCGGTGTCTCTCGCGCCGACTGGAGTTGCGTCTTCAGTTTTCAGCCCTCTGCCCGAGTCTTTCTTAGCTTCTAGTGCAGCTACTGCTGGTGCTTCTTTGGCTGAGAGTGACTTTTCTTCAATTGTGAGTCTTCAGCAGCAAATCCAGATGCGGCAAATTGAGCAATTGGTGTTGCAGCAACAACAACAACAGCAGCAGCAGCAACAACTACAACATCAACAGTTAGAATCCGAGAAAAATGTTCCTGTTGAAGTAGAGGCAGGTACCTCAGGGGAAGTCGCTGGCGAAGAAAGTCAGTGCGAAACCGACGTGGACATAGAAAAAATTGAATCTGATCCAAACGAGGTCGCGACAGATCTGAGCTCGAAGACGGTGGCTGAACCAACAGTTGATGTAGCAGTCAGGGAGCCCACAGTAGAAATCGTAGAGGAAACTTCTGATGAGCCAGCAACTTCTTCTGGTCGAGTTAAACCTGAAGATGAACCTGAGCTTCTTGACCAGTCAACAACTGCCAGTCCCGAAATCACTGTCATTGCTGATGAAGAACTGAAAGCGAGTAACCCTGGTAAAATAATTGAAACTCAACCTGTGCCGTCAGAAGACGTAAATTTTGAAGATGAGAAATTGAACGAGGCCCCCAAAACCCGCGGTTCCTCCCGAACCCAACGATCTGTAGAGTCCCGGAATCGAGCGTCTCGTTCAAGTTCGGATAATTCTTCGTCTCCGCCCCAAACACGGAAGCGATTACGTGATTTGCCTGCCAGACGAGGGAAGAGGAGGCGGGCTACCAGATATTCTGCTGGCTACTGTGATGATTCAGGTAAACACTAATTCAATAACTCCACCTATTATCTGCTAACGAAGCACTCGTATATCGCGTGCAATGTCTTTTATTGGAATAATGCTTAATGCCATTTTTAAAGTATACTTTGGATTGTTCTAATCATACACTTTTCTATTCGAATGTAAGTTAAACTCTAGTTTCATTATTAACCAAAATGTTTGGGGGATAATATAGCGCTCCACAGATGCAGGGGCTAATTGTGTTCCTTGTATCCCAATATCTAATGTCAATGACAGGAGTTTCCTTTCTGATGACAGGGGTTTCTTTTTTATCATTAAAAATGTCAAAAATATATAAATATGTATTCACAATATATAGCATCGAAAAGGAAACTCTTGTCAATGACATTAAATATTGGGTTTCCTTTTTGATGCTAGGAAACTCCTATCAATGACGGAGTTTCCTTTTTGATGATAAATTTATACTTGTAACTGTTCTGTAGCCGCAGAGTATATTATTTCTTTTTTTTGTCACTTACAGCTTTTTTTGTGGATTTTACAAAAATTTTAATACCTTGAAATTGGTATTTAATCCCATGGCAGCGTCATTAGGAGCTAGTTCAGCATAGTACAGCCTGCTCGTGAACTACTGAAGGTATTCAGTTGTAGGTCATTGTTTTCATGAATATATTAATAGCTTTTCTTAAATTATTCTTCCTTCTATTTCAGACAACGATGAACTTGTGGATGACCGAGGTTTGGCCAGCAACCTCAATTCTGACGGCGATGAAGAGCTCTTGAAAGTTGGAAGTGACGAGGAAGAGGACGAGGAGAATGCTCGGACTGCTGACATTCAGGCGGCCGTTCAAGACGTCCTCGATCACCAACTTGCCGAAGAAGAGATCAAAAGAACGTCTAAGGAAAGAAGTGAAGGTGTCCAAAATACTGATGTAGCAGAAGGAGAGCAGTCCGTGCTTCAGGACGATGAAAACAAGGCTGCAGTTAAATCTGATCAGAGAACGAACATGAACCATGTCAAGGAGCCTATCATAACCAACGACGCTAACGGTAACACTGACATATCCTTTAACTTGCGTAAATACACTAAAGATGACACTACCAAAGAGTACATGAACGGCCCTTACCAGGCACTAAACAATAAACAAAACTTTCCTAACAAAACAGATTTAGCGGATAACAAGTGGGTCAACTCTGTAAATAAACCAGATCCCCCGCAGGTACCAAAACTAAAGCTTAGGATCAATAATAGGGCAGTAGAAAAAATCGCTAATTATGACGTTAATGGTGTGGAGTCGTAACGACGCCGTAGCTTTGTAGTGTATCATTTGGAAATTCTATTTGACTAGTATGCGTCAGGTTAAGCGAACGACTGTTTGTTAGGTGGAGAATTAATTTAGCTTATATCTTGCATTGGGCATTCATATTTTGAGTCGCGAGTTTAGAATTGAGGTATGTATAGTACGGCGACATTTATTCAACATTGTGGTCGTGTTGAAATAATCACTGCATTTGGCTTTAAAAGTAAACTATTTAAACCATCGGAACAGTTGGAAGGCCGACTTGAAGTTGATCCGTTTTCGCTTCGTCCTGGAGGTTTTTTTCAGTGTTGCTTATTTGTCTAATTTACCAAGTCCAATAATGGTTCGTACCCTTTGAAGTTTTCATTCGCATCAGAATGGGTAGCAGTGTTTATATTTGAATGGAGTTCGGTGGTTGACAGGGTTTTCTGCTAGCTTAATTCCTGCACATCAGCGTTTGTATGTGGCTTTTGTCTGGGTATACTTAGCGCCTGACAACGACGCACAGTGATGTTCCTTCATCAACCATTGCCTTTGAATGTGTGCACGTTTTGGTGCTACGTTGTACTATACGACCGAGCCCTGCACGGTCTGTGTGGCGGCTTAGTGCTGCCTTTAGGTCACGGACAGTGTGGCTACAACGGCACGTCTCCTGCAGCCAGCAAAGCTGTAGAGTTCACTGTGAGGCACCAGCTCACGCTTTGTTACCTTACTCAGGATTTAATGATGAAATGATTCGAGGACCACCGTTTCACTTAATCTTTTTAAACGATAACTCTATATCGTTCACTTATGTGATCACGCTGGTTAAAACCAGACTATTCTTTTATTACGCTCTGAAACTACTGAAAACTGGCGAAACTTGGTCATTAGCGGTTATTATTCAAATGCAACACAAAGTATAAAATTCAAGCATTCATGTGTATAATAGAATCAACCATTGAAAGACGATTTCAATCGCTGATGTTTCTGGTATAAAGTGAACGTTTTCACAAACCTCTTGATTCACACATGTTGTTTAACGTCTAATGAAATGGCAGCTTGTGTCCGCCTGAGGAAATGCTGCTATTGGGGTTGTAAAATCTGGTGTACGTTGGGTGATGCCATTCTGAGAGCCTTGAGGTGCTCTTCTTTCCTTTAAAAGGAAAATTCGAAAATGACTCTGTATACCAACCTAGCGGGCATTGCAGTAGCGTTGCAGCGTCTTACAGGACTGTCGGAATAATTTCGTCTATTGAAGAAGTTGTCACAACATCCTTGGGTACTGTTGCTAGCTCGCCTTTGCATTCAATTCTTGGCACTTGGTGTTTGCTCATGAACAGTGCTTCAGGCTTAGAAACCGGTTACCTGGATATTTTCGAAATTGAAACCTTTCTTCACTCCTACTAATTGCTGTACTCTCAAACATAAGCACGCGTAGATCGTCATTCATGGATTGCGTTGTTATAGAATTTTATTCACCGGAGTGTCGTCGCTCGATGCGTGTGTGTATTTATTTATCTTCTGTGGCCTCATAATCGGTGGGAACTGTGGTCGTAACCTAATTTTGCACAACTATTTGCCATCAAAGTCGAATATGATCTCTTACTTGCGGTGGAGAATTTTAGGCTGTTCTCATCATCACAGCTGGGACTGAAGTTATGACGCCCTACAATTTCTTCCCAAGTGAACTGTAGTTAGGCATTCTAATATGCACTATGATGACTGTAATATAATACTACTCGCGCGTTCCGAGCTCGGACTACTGTTTAAAGATTTGGGTCACATCTGTCATAGTAGTGAGATAGCGCTTTACACCATACCGCTTTCTCTGCCTTGAAAACCCCTTTATCTGCGTCCTGCCAGTTATTTATCATTGATAAAGTGTTTAACTTCTAAGCTGCATCCAATTATTGTAAATATGAGCGTTGCCGGCCCATTACTGTATTTTCTTATAAAGGCTTTTGAATACTGATGAAATGGGTGGTTTAGAATACAAAGTGTTCAATGAACTTAATTAGCATTGTTATAAATGATAACCATTTTTATTCGTACTTTGTATGCAGCGGTGGAGTTGCTTATATGTGTTGCATAGTTCAATGTCGCTGAGTTACTGCGGGCTATTTCTTTCATGCACAAGTTTCATAAACTTTATTGCCATTTGTGTTACCATGTTTGAGTTACTTGCACGTAGCTATTCAGAACTACTGTATGTACATGACTTTCGTGTAACATGGCAAGGCGACTAAAAATGTATTCGAGCTACTCCCCACAATTTTTATTGATGCTGTGTCTCGTACGGAGAAAATGGTTTATGAGCAGGTATCTTTAACCCATATTCTTTAATATGAAGTCGCGGCAAATGTCTTTTTGAAACTCCATGAAACTCTCGATTTGAAAACCATTTTATTGAAATTTAAACTAACCGACAAGATTAATTGAGTGCTTTCGGAAAGTGAACCTTAAGTTTTGTGCTGCTCATTGGCTTATTTATTGTATTTTTTTAAAGTAATTTCGACAAATGTGTTTAACGTAGGTAAAACGAGTTAATGCAAAATTTGTTCAGGAATATTTTTTAGTCTTGAAAAGTCATCTAAATGTATCTGCATTAATGACTCTTCTTGTGCACCATCCAGTTGTAAGATATAATACAACCGAATTTACGCTGTTAGGTATTCAATCGACTCAACGCAGAATTAGTTTTGTAATATTACGAATTGATAGAATTCGTAATAACAGTAGCACACGAATCGAACAGCAACGTCATGTTAATGTGCAATTGCGGTATACATATTTGACCTTGATTTACTGACGTTGTCTGAGACAGTGTAGCGGGAATTTCGGAGTGCCATAGTTAACTAGTGACTGAAACTCTAGTCAAGGTTTTTTGACTCAACTGTTTATCTTTTTATGAGAGGACGTTTAGCCAATGTTACGTTGCTCAAGACTATTTTGACCAATTTTCCAGAAAATTTTCAATTTTTTATCGTAATATTTTTCCCGGAAGAGAAACGCTTTAGGCAGTTGCACGACAGCCATTCTTGGAGACATGGCTGTCTTCTGGAGTTAAGTAAAGCTCCTGATCATTTCTTTAGCGGATATGTTGAACGTGTTTGTTAAAGTTAGCGACCGTAGGGAACTTAGTATTGGTCAGGAATACCTAGAACTACTTGGCAGCAAATTTAGCTGCATTATATGAAACCACCTATTGTGAATTTGAATTTGGAGTTCGATAGGTTGCTCCTTTTTACTCTTGGGACAGAAGTCGAAGAGTTCTTTGGGCAATTCCGTGCTCGAACTCTGTCTACGCTCTTTTTAGCGAGCATTTTTATTCAGAAATCCGCCTATTTTTCAATTGAACATATTTCTTTTGCCTTCGACTCTCGCTCGAACAAAATTAGCAAAACTTAAAAAAGGGGTAATATGTATCAGAATTTTCAATCTAAGTCGCAGTGTTTCTGTTCAGGATTTAAATTCAAACTACGTGTCATGTAGTAATTGTGAATAGTTTGAAGCGAGTGTGTATCCATTCATGCTTTGAGCATATCATTCACTTGCGAACTGACACGGTTCTTTACTTTTTCTTGCCTTAGTTTATGTGTGTTGGAAACGTATGGCTATCCTCAATTGTTTCAATTTCCACCCAATACGATTTTGTAAACAGTCGAGTGTTGATGAGTTACCGTGTACATACATGTTTAAAACGGTCTAGTTGAGTTATAAAATGGGAATTCATTTCTACATACATGATTTTTTATGACGCTGTACATAACATTTGAGAACGCTGTTTCTTTTTTTTAGCTCTACTAGTTTCGCTAGTTTTACTGCGAGGGAAAGTCGGTAACCTGCAAACCCTCCGCCAAGTCGTGAGTGGTATATAGGTTTGCCTTCGTCATGTGGATACCCTCGATATTCAGGACGAGATGCTATTAATTTTAAACATGGGAATCAAGAAACTTGGTGTTGATTTTTCCTTCCGTAAACATTGTAAATTTAATGCTGTATAATTTACAATTAATGTGATGTTTGTACAATTAATTATTAGGCCTTTACCTGCTGTTTTTTCCGCCTCATTCATTGTATGCGAGTAGTCTTGGTCCGATGAAATATCGGAAGGGGTCATTTAACTTACTTATTTCTTCGATTAGCATTGTCGGACGCCTTCTGATGTACTTCTGGAAGAACATTTATGTATTTGTGTTGTACGATCCATTATTGAAAAATTGAACTTACCAAGTGTAATTAAATCATTGTTTCATGCGTGCGCTTCACGCATAATTTGGGACTCGAAACAAGTTCATTTTCTTCTCGTTAAGGAGAACAGTGTGTTGCTTGGAGCAAAAGATACTTTCCTCGTTAGCCATTAGTGACTTCTTATTGATTGAACCCATAATTCTCGTCTGTATCATGAAAAACTGCCAGTTCTACGTCAGGTATCTGTGTGGGTTGTTGGTTGGTCTATTCAAATTGTGGTTGTCAGTGTGCAATCATACCAACATGGGGCAAAATTGAAGAATTTTTATTTTTCTCATTTATGGTTGGTTTATTTCCAATGCCTTTTTTGTTAACGGATTTTACCAAAAATGGAGTAAGGCAACTTTATTTTGTTTTCTCATTTGCCCGTGAGAACATGCCATCTCAGAAGCACAAAACTATCACTTCATTATTTGGGAATGTTTTGAACTAATTTGTCTTCTGTCCTGGTTATTGCTATTTTATTTTTTTAAATACTTTAACACTTCTATTTCGGAACCTGCTACGTACCGTAGAAACGAAAATGCTTTTTTGTTATGTAATGTATTGCATTTGTTGTTTAATATATTCCATTTATTTTGTCAATATCAAGGTTTAAAATTTTGAGGTATAAATGTTATCTCATTACCAAGCTCCCATGAGTCACCTTCGCTAAGTCATTCCATTATTATAGAGCTTATATTTCAATCATTAAATGTAAGATTCACACCAACCTACCAATTGCGTATGATTTTTACATTTCGTGGCTGAGAAAGATACTGATAGGTATAACGCTTTGTAAATCCCGTCGGTGTATTTGTAAACTTTTTAACATTAATTTGTCTATAATCATTCATGGCTGCATTGATATGATTAATGGATTCTGCTTTGCCTTCTCCACTATACGAATTGCTGTTAAATGCAAATGAATGTATTCCAAGCACAATGGATAAGCTCTAAGGGAAATTTAGGTAAAAGAGATACGAGTAAAGCAATTGCAAGTATTTTGTATTGCACGATAACCTTTTTGTTTGATGTTTCTTCCGTTTTGTTTCTGCTAGAACTTTGCCATGAATTTTAGACATACCAACACTACTTATTCCCAGTTTCCCCAGTCAATCTAGCATTACTGTTGAACGACAGATTCAAGTCATAGCCCATATTAGTGTGTCTATCGTTATGTTAATCTGTTGATTAGTTTCTAAGTGTTGCTATTATATTATTGCCTACTAGGCGAGAGTGTGGCATGTCATTGAAACAAGAGTTTGTTCACCTCTTACCCCGCTGTGCGTCGCTTGCTTATCAATGGGTGTTGAGCAACACCCATGCTGACGAGTACAATGTTATACTTCAATTCTACATTCTTTATCAGAATGGAATAAAAATCATTTAAAACCTGATTGCATCATATCCTTTCGCAAGTTTTTTCCTTTGCTAGGGTCACAAGAAACTTATCTGAAGAGCTAGTAATGTGCCTTTCGTTGGTAGCAGCCATGTTATCTTGGTTATCAGACATTGTTATCGACACTTTTTTTCTCGTTTCTTCAAAATGCTGTCGCTGCCCGACTTATCTCCCGATGCGGTTTCGTCCCATGGATGCCCTTGATGGTCTTTGCACTCTGATACCAACTAAGTTGATTCTTTAGCCGGCGGAGATCGCTCTTAAAATTGAGCTGCAGCTATTACAAGGAAAGATGTCCTAAAAATTTTGCCTTTCGCAGAAAATATTTTCGTTCGGAGATTATGGATTACTTTCCTCCTCAATTTTACTCTGCTTTTTATTCCTCAGAGAATGGTAGGGAAGGTAATGTTTGCGCTGTCTATAAGTGGAAACGTGACACAATCGCTAAAAACAATTCTGCTTTTGAGATACCATTTGAGCTAAATCCTTGCTGAGTTTTACCATGATGATCGCCAGATCTTTTGGAGAATTCGGTCAAGTCATCAATGTAACGAAAAAAAGTTATTTCGCAATCAGGGCTCCAGATCTCTGCAAGCTTTGCAGCTGTCCGCCATCTCTTGTGATTGCAATGGAGTGAACGAAGTTAGTTTTGCCTCTGAATTTGTTAAATGAATATTCAAACCAGGTGGGCTACACGATGTAGTTATTCAGAACTTCCGTTCTGAATAACTACATCGTTTTCCCCACCTGGTTTGAATTAGTAGCGAACTAATTTGAACTGTACGTCCTCAGAGTATTTGTGCGACGTTTAATTCGTATTTTGAGCTCCTGTCGTAATTTCTGCCCTTTATAGTGTGCTGTGCATTGTGATAACAAGCTCAATTTTTAAACTAGGGTATTTATTTCAGTGAATACGTAACAGAAGAATAAGGAATTCCTGTTAAAATGCAAAACGGGGGAATTTCAAGTTTCATGGGTAAAAAGTGTCAATTGTTATACGTATTGTAGCAGCCCTGCAGGTTATTGCATTGTTCATGCAGTAGTACCATGTTCACATGGTTTTATTTTGCCTCTTATTTTCTCCTCGCTCACAGAAACAAAAATGCATCGAAGTATGAGACGAACGTGTAAACCTCAGAGAAACGCTCACCCCTTAGAGCGTTGAGGGGAACTTACCTTCCTCGGGGCTCTCGAGTTGTGTATTGTTTTGTTTGTTCTTTTGGATATCCTGGCAGCACCGAAATACTGGCAAAATTGGCAAAACTAGTTCTTTCTTCTAAAAGCTTTATATTTACTTTATAACAGTTTTAACTGAACACTTCAATTCAATTTCGACAGTTTTTGATGCACAGTCAGATGGGGTTTTGAAAGATAAACAATGCCCGACGTATTCACGATAGCATTGATCCTTCGTTAAAAACACTCCTAGGTACTTATAGATCTCCGTTTAAACTTTCCCTGGTTATGAAATGTTAATCCTTCTACAGAATGCAATCATTTTGCGTGACTACACAACGTGTCCCGTCTGAAGACTCTGTGCGGTGTTAGACATTCGCCAGTACGAGTAAAGAGTAAATATTTTAAATCATATCCTTAACAAACGACCTAAAATCTTAAAACTGCGCTGCATCACTGAGGAGGGGCTACAGGTAACGTCTCAAGCATGTTGCCGGAATAATTGACGCAATTCTGTTGTACCCTTAGCTGTTCACCGTCATTCTGTATAGTGGGGGTCAGTTATGAGTTTCATTGCTGAATTTCAGTTTTCTTGTCTCTCCTAGACTGGTGCGAAGCCAATCAACGGTACACATCGATTTGTTCCTGATTTCACGGTTTTGACTCGATGTGATTCTAACGTAGCGTCAGGTGAGGTAACTGCAAGACTAGATCTGAATGGAATTTTAATTAAATTATTACCTCCGCTGAGCCGAACCCATAAGTAAATTAACTTAAAGAAGGTTTTAAGTAATGTTCGATACGAAAGTGTAGGTCGAAACATGAACTCGCCCGCAAACGAATCTTAATTCTATTCACACACCCGAATTGAACAGTTACGTACCGAATACCAAGGTAAGTTCCACCACTCCTGCCCCATTCTTTGTTTAATGAGTTGAATATTTCCACTTTTGAGTCAGGTAAGCAAAAAAAGGGATGAAAGTAAAGTAGGTGATGAGGGAATTCTAGAACTCTATAGTTCAATGATACGCGAAACACTCGAAACAGAACTTGCATGGATTCTGGGGAGACTGCAAATTTCTCGTGCATTGTCGTATGTTGCAAAACGAAGATATCTCCAATATTGAGGACGTTAATATGAAGAATTGAAACAATGTTGGTGTTTGCGCGTGCAGGTTCGAGCTAAACTTAAGGGGTGCAACAAACAAGACGTAGAATGTGAGACTTCATAAATGTAAGAAGATAAAAACTAGTCTTAACGTCACATTTTTTGTCACAATAAAACTAGAGCCAAATTCCTCATTTTTTATAAATACTTGTGTATAAATCGAAGAAAACACGTTCACTTAAATTGTTTAAATTTTAATAAAAATTTGTCATGTTTTGTAGAATTGTGACGATTATGAAAGAATTATTTCCGTCTGGGTAATTAAAGAATGTATAGATCTGAGCTGATAAAGTTTTTAGAGTTCGCATTAAACTGATGTATCTCAAAAATTTTACACTTTGAGACTATCGTTGATAAATAAAGTATACAAACATCGTGAAGCATTTTTGTAATTTCACATTTTCATGTACTCAAAATGCCTGCAAAATCGAGAAAGGATATTGGCTCCCCTGGCTACACAATCATTACACGAGCTACTCTTTATCGCATGAGCTCTGAACGGTGCGCCAAGAAAACACTTCAGATATCAGTGATAAGAGTGACGATAGGCTGATTCATGCAATGTACTTCATACTCGTGGCTCCACGGCTCTTACAAAGACGCGCTGACGGTCAAGTTATTTATCAACCGGAGGCCGGGTCGTGAAGGGTATTGGTGTTAGTAGAGATGGAGGCATCTTTGTTACTTTAGTCAAATTCGTACTTTCATAATATTTTCCTCCGTTATCAAGCATTTACACATACTGGGAGCTAATCTTTATTATACGGGGAGAAAATATCCGTTACCGATGATTTACGCTGAAATTTTTTACGTGTTCAGGGACAAATACTGGATTACCTTATATTGAATTTAAACTGTGAGTGAACGTTATATTATGTATTTCAATGTGGTAACCAGCTTGACATAACACACTGGCACTGTCTAATACCGTATGGTAGGATTATAAACAAAGTAAAATCTTTTCCTTGGTTGTTACATGCATAGCAGATTTTTTGACAGAACTTTCCATACACATTTGCACTAATTTGTAATAACAGTGCGTAGGATTCGAGATGTTCATCTTTAAAATCCCAGCATGAAAAACTTGCCTTGTTTGATTAAGAGACCGTGAGATGGTAATGAAATGTTTCATTCAGATTCCCGAGAGAATCTCAAGCCATTTTTATATGCTCGGGAATAAATAGATCCCATATCTATACAAAAATTGTTTCAGGTCCTCGTTTGCATTATTCAAATTACATTTATGGGCAGGATGTATTGTGCTGTTTTAGTGATATTAGGAACTGTAGTGAATTGATCATCGGTTTAAACTCCGTCAAATAGTGAAAAATTCGTTGAAATAATTCCGACCTTAGTGTTACATTATCTGGGATTCGAGCGATGGCTCTTCAACGATGTGCGAATTTCGGATCATGCCCAAATATACCAGGCCATGAGAAGAAAGTGTATGATATTTTTATATAATTCAAAAGGAGATCACGAAATAAATGAATTCCTTCTTCATTCTATGCCTGCGTAGGAACTAAGTTGAAATTCCGACGAGTACTTTTATATTTTAGGCATGTAAGAACGAAAGATTGCCTTGTTTAAAGAAATTTATCAGAATTCTCTTCAAGGAAGAATAATTTCTGTATTTGAGTTTCCCTTGAAATTTATTTTGTACCAACTACGAGCATTAATTTTACAAACGTAAGGAGCTTGCATGCGTTTTTGTCACTGACGTGTCAATGTCGTTAAGATTATGTACGTTGAAGTTGCGTGACTTATGTTCTTCCCTCTTGAAACCCCAGCCTGTGAGACTAATAATTTCGAACTGAAGTGACCCAAAATGGCGGGGTATAATAAGCCGCTGCGATTGGTGTTGCTACCATTAATCATAGCGTTACTTTATGCGGTGCGCAATTTCCAAATCGTCTTACTCCTAATTGTGCGTCTCGCTTGGAAACGGTGAGTGTAAAAGTAAATTATAATTTACCTCAAAATTATATTTTACGCTAATTGAAGTGTTCGATGAAACATTTACATAATTGTTGTTCATTTTTCCTCAATTTTTAAGAGGACCATTCAGTTTTAGAACCGGTTTTTCCGTGTGGGATATGTGGCTATTAAATTTAGAACCATTATGTTACTCGATGCAAAAATACATTTTGCACGTGGTGATTTTTTTAATTTTTTAAAGAAAGAGATGTAAAAATTAGATGTTTGGTACAACTTTCAAAAAAGTTTCTCAGGTCCCAATTTGTAGAGTGGATCGACAGGGTTGGTATCATTAGATGTGCTTTAATGCTAAAAAACAAATGCCGCGAGTAAATTCGAAGAAACAAAAAAATAATTGAATTTTGAAAAAACGCGCATTCCTCTTGATTTTTTCATGTTTTTGTAAATTTTCAATGTTTTAAGAAATAAAAAATAAATCTGAAACATTTGTTTACATTGAAATTCGCCGTCGTATGAGCTATGTTTCATAAATGTAGCCAAGAAACTCTCGGAGTTGAAAGCCCTCAAATTCAAATAAATACGTCGTTCATAAAAAGCAAACAAACGAAAAATGTAGCAGTTTCATAAAGTTCCGTATGAATTTCCTGCAAAAGAGGCCTATTACATATGATCCAATCAGTGTAGAACGACACTCGCTAAATGCTGTGACTGTTGCACTGCACATGAGTGGTGGTGAAGAAGTCTGAAGTTTTGAGGCGAGCGTAAGCTCCCTCTTAATTTATGTGCCCATTTGCAATGCTGTAGTCTCAATACTTGGATAGAAGAATTCTAAATTAATTTTAAAATATGATAATACACCGTGCGCAGGTTAATAATGTATAATTTTATCAAAATTCTATTTTTCTCTTTCTTTCCCAACAGCCGGAGTTAATTTTGCAAGTACTGTTTTAAATTTTCATGTTATATTAAGTACTTATCGAAAAAATTTGCAATGAAAAATAGGTTTTCGAACATTTGGGCAAAATTCCTATGGACAGTCCCCTTTACATCAATAGATATACAATGGGTCAAATAAGTATTCGTGACGTTCGAGAAAAAGTGTATTTATTCA